>JAKUCM010002534.1:0-113315 GCA_023374145.1 Lepidium sativum | reverse complement strand
GAGAGAGAGACAAAACGTTTCAACCGGTGACTGAGCCATTGAAACCGAGTTTCCACCATTACAATCCCTTCGTATCTGCAAATTCCGAGTTCCTTGGCTACCACCGATTCCGTGGCGAGTCAACTCAAGGAGACTCGATTGTTCCGAACTTAGAATCGATACTTTCCCCAATCAAAACCCTCCGTTTACTCAGAATAAACGGATCGTTTCCGTCAGCATCTCCTGACGGTGATCTGATCGCAGTCAATTCCGATTTCGACGTTAATGGTGGCATCAAAGTTGCTAAATCAGACGGTTCAAAACGATGGACATTGATCAAAGACCGTACAGCTTTCTACAATTCATGGAGTCCAACGGAGCGTCATGTAATCTACGCATCGTTAGGTCCAATTTTCCGTCCGGCGGGAATTGCAGTTCAAATAGCTCGAATCAAATTCGATCCATCAAATCTCACGGCCGATAAAGAAGAGCTTCCATGTGATGTGAAAATTCTCACTCAAGAGAACACCGGAAACAACGCTTTCCCCTCTTGCTCCCCCGATGGTAAATCCATCGTGTTCAGATCTGGCCGATCAGGTCATAAGAATCTCTACATTGTAGACGCCGTTAACGGAGAATCTAACGGTGAAATCCGACGGTTAACGGAGGGACCATGGATCGATACAATGCCTTGCTGGTCTCCGAAAGGTGATCTCATCGGATTTTCATCTAACCGACACAATCCACAAAACGACGCTGCATTCGGCGCTTACGTCGTGAGACCTGACGGTTCTGGTTTAAGGAGGATTCAAATCGCTGGACCGGAAGGATCGGAAGAAGCAGCGAGGGAGAGAGTTAATCACGTGAGTTTCAACAAAGATGGTGATTGGCTAGTTTTCACGGCGAATCTCTGTGGAATTACGGCGGAGCCGGTGACGATACCGAATCAGTTTCAGCCTTACGGCGATTTGTACGTTGTGAAAGTCGACGGAACGGGATTGAGAAGACTGACGTGGAATGGTTATGAAGATGGGACTCCCACGTGGCACACTGTGAATGAACTTGATCTGAGTCGGTTGAGTTTGAACGGTCAAGATGGAGATAAGCTTGAAGGTCAATTTGAAGAACCGTTGTGGATTTCGTGCGATATCTAAAAAATCCGATATTATCTGTTATACGTAATTTCTCTTTTGCCTAATAAAAGAAAATAACGCTTTTTCTCGAATAAAACAAAATTACTATTTCTATTTTTATATATTACAAGTATTATGTTATTAAAAACACCAAAGCGGGGATAGCTCAGTTGGGAGAGCGTCAGACTGAAGATCTGAAGGTCGCGTGTTCGATCCACGCTCACCGCATTTTCTCTAACTTCTTGCCTCTGTTTATAAATAGTCGATTGGGCCTAGGCCTGGGCGTTCGGTTTTTTTTGGGTTTTCGGTTATCGGTTCTATTAATTTAGGACCCATTCGAATATTTTTATTTTTTGGGTCAGGTTTGGTTCGGGTATACATCGAATTCGGATTGAACTATTTATATATAAATCTGTATAAAACTTAAAATAAGTAAATATTTAATAAAAATAAGTATATAAAAGCTTAAATTTAATAAAAATATTTCGGGTACTCATTTAGTTTTTAATTCGGTTTTTGTTCGGGTTCGGTTTTTCGGATATATAAATATAGGATCCATTAAAATATTTTTTTGGATTCGGTTCGGGTTCGATTCTTTTTTCAAATGAGTTTCATTTCGAGTATCGGATTTTATGGCCAAACCTAATTGGACATGTACATAATTTTACCCAAATATTCAAATATTTTTGAGCTGTAATTTATAACAAACCAATTTTGAGTGGTGGTCAGAGTAAACCGGATTTTAATCACTTGATAGAGTTTGATTGGGAATGTGCTTTTGTCGGTGATTTATTAAATTCTAGTATCATGGTTTCTGAACCAACTTTGATAGTTACATTATTGCTCAATATTAGCATATGGAGTTGTGCCCATGTGGGACACATTTATGAAAGAAATATGAACACAATATATGAAATTTATCAATAATGTTAGAATTTGATATGATTAGAAGTGATAATTAATTTTGTATCAATATATATATATATATATATATTTGATAATTAATGTTACCAAATCAAACTCAATATATCTATAAAAAACCACACACATATCAACACTAGTAATTGAACTAGTATTACATGTGAGGACTTCAAAATATTCATGGATTAATGAATGAGCTTATTAAACTTGCAACTTGATGTTAGTATTATTCATAGAATGTACTACAAACTTCAAAATGATTGATTATTCAATTTCATCGGAACTAAGAAGCCATTTCATTTGATCAAATATTGTTCAACTATATAGATATTTCAAGACTAACTAATAATTAAATACAAAATTTCAACACTAGTCAAAACATTATTTTCTTATATTAAAGTGTCAAAATTTATTTTCTGTGCATGAGTTTCGCATGCAACAAAATACAATCTTTCAACTACCTTCTCATCATAACCCTTCACTCGACTAAGAATTTTTTACGATTTTTTGGACTTATATTCATTTATTAGCACTCAAAGTTGACTACTATATTATTCCGTAGGATTTATAAATTAAGTGAAGAGAATTAATATTTAAAGACAAACAAAGTATTTGCCTTCCAAAGGCTCAACTTTCATAAATTTATATTCACAAACTACAAATACTACAAATTAAGAACTATATAATACAAAGATTCACGGAACAATATATCACTTTTATACATATATTTACATTATTTTCAAAATGTCTTGAAGGTAAGTATTAGGATAAGATTTGGTTTAGATGTTGGTTTAGATGTTACAATAGGATTGGTCTATGTGTTAACCGGAGGATTACTTATGTACCGGTTAACATTGTTCGATCTTCTTGTATATATACTATTTGAACTATGTTCTTAAAGATCAATGAAGTAACAAGATTTCTTTCACAAAATCCATCTTCGTTTAACATGGTATCAGAGCGATTAAGGATTACTTCAATGATATCGATCTTATCTTCTTCTTCATTCTCTTGATCAGATTTTTCCTCTTCCGATCATTTTCATCCTCTTTCTTCCTTCCTTTCGGATTGTTCTACATAATCTCTAATCTTCCTCAAATTCTCCGTTCTCTTGATTTTGCTTTCTCAGTTGATCTTTTCCGTTTCTAAACCGCGAATCATGCTCCCAGTTAAGAGAAAGACAAAACGCATGGTAGCTGGTCAAAGATCTGTAGCAAGAAAGCAAAATCAACCATCAATCTTGGGGAATCCAGAGCTAAATCGAACTTCAACAATCAACGATTCACCGATTGAGCAAAATGTCTTCGTGAACGATCCACCACCGAATCAAAACTCTTCTTCGATTTTGACTCCTGATGAAGCGTTCACGACTTCGACAACTATGATCAAGCTTGAATTTGATGGAATCCAGTATTCTCCCTATTTATTAACCAGTGTCGACAACCCATGTTCTTCTATAATTACAGAGATTCTCGATGGAACAAATTATAATACTTGGAATATCGCGATTTCAATCACCTTAGAAGCTAAGAATAAGCTGGTGTTTGTAGACGGTTCGCTACTTAGGCCTGACGAGAATCATCCTCACTATAAAATATGGTCTAGATGCAATAGCATGGTCAAGTCTTGGATACTGAACTCCGTCTCTAGAGAAATTTACAGTAGTATTCTTAGACTTCGAGATTCTGTCGACATATGAAAGGATTTGATGTCTAGGTTTCATGTCACCAACTTGCCTAGATCATATCAGTTGTCTCAACAAATCTGGTTTCTTCAACAAGGAGGAATGGATCTCTCTACTTACTTTACTAAGTTGAAGACGTTTTGGGATGACCTTGATAACACAAATTGTTCAAGAACCTGTAACAACTGCGAATGTTGCAAGATTGTTCAAGCCAAGCAAGAACGTTCAAAGGTTATTAAGTTTCTTGGAGGGCTCAACGATTCATAGTCAAACGTAAGGAATCAAATCATCATGAAGAAGACGATTCCAGTCATAACTGAGGTCTATAACCTTCTTGATCAAGACCACAACCAAAGAAATATGCAACATACACAAAATGTTGCAGTATTCAATGTCTCTGAGATCATTCCATCTTCTGCTATCAACGTCAATGCCTCCTATGTGAACCAGAAATCGTCTCAAAGACCAACATGTTCTCATTGTGGCTATGTAGGTCACACAGTGGACAAATGTTACAAGTTGCATGGGTACCCTCCTTGTTTTAAGCACAAAACCAAAGGTGCAACAATGAAAACAACCTTTACACAAGCAAGCAACTTGGGACAGAACAAGGTGGACTCTTTGATGACATGCACTCTACAAAACTTATCCAAGGAGCAAATAACAGGGGGCATTGTCTATTTCAACTCTCACATATTTGAACCTACGACTGTGACTTTGCCTTCCACTTCAGGAGGTACAATTACAGCTAATGGTATGATTCTCAGCTCTAATACTCTTCACCTTGCTGGGATGTTACACTGTACAAATACTAGTTTATCTACTTGTTCTTGGATCATTGACAGTGGTGCAAGCCACCATGTGGCTTATGATAAGAACATGTTTACTAACATGAATGTCCCTGTGAATAAACATGTAACTCTCCCAATAGGTGTAGACATTAAAATTGCGGGTATACGTGATATATGTATCAGTGACACTCTTCTTCTTAGAAATGTTCTTTTTGTACCAGAATTCCACCTGAATCTCATGAGCGTTAGTCAGCTCACTCATGATTCAAAATGTAGATTCACAGTTAACAATTCTGCTTGCTTGATTCCGGATTCTCTTCAGGGGCAAATGATTAGACTGGCTAAGAGGACCTGCAATCTATACATTCTGGACAGCAGTTTGACACACGATAAACCAGATTCTAATTCTCTTTCTCTTAATGATGTTGTTGATTTTTCTACTTTACACAATAGACTAGGACATCCCTTTGTGTCTAAAACTGAATCTGTTTCGAAAACTCTTGGACTTAAACAGAAAAATGATTATGACTTTCATTGTTCAATCTGTCATATAGCTAAACAGAAACATCTATCATATGATTCTTGTAATAATCTTTGTCTTTCTCCTTTTGATCTCTTACATGTTGATACTTGGGGTCCTTTCTTAGAGGAAACAAACGAGGGGTATAAATTTTTCTTGACAATTGTAGATGATCATACCCGCATGACATGGGCTTACCTTATGAGAGCAAAGAGTGATGTATTAAAAATCTTCCCTGACTTTCTAAAGATGGTGGAAACTCAGTACAATGCTAAGGTCAAGGGGGTTCGTTTCGACCACGCACTAGAGTTGAGATTTGTTGAACTTTTCCAGTCAAAAGGAATCCTACATTACTACTCATGCCCAGAAACTCCCCAACAGAACTCGGTGGTGGAGCGTAAGCATCAACACATACTCAACGTGGTGAGATCGTTGATGTTCCAAGTAAATGTCCCCTTATCTTACTGGGGAGACTACATCCTTACAGTAGTGTTTTTGATAAATAGAATACCTTCCACTTTACTTCAAAATATTTCTTCTTTTGAGCTAATGACTGAAAACAAACCATCTTACAATCTTTTTCGTGTCTTTGGATGTTTGTGTTACAGCTCCACTTCATTGAAACACATGACAAAATTTCAACCTAGAGCAAGGAGATGTGTGTTCTTAGGCTACCCCTTAGGCTACAAAGGGAACAAAGTCATGGACTTGGAAAGTAATGCAGTTTACATTTCCCGTAATGTGGTTTTCCACGAGAACATCTTTCCTTTCAAGGAAGATAATACTACGTTGAATGATTTTTCCTCTCTTCTTGACAACATTACCGATGGTTCTGTCACCACAAATCTGCTCAAACATACTCAGAATGACGAGGTCATTGCAGATCATATGACAATCACAGAAGACACTAACACAAAGGATGAAATAACTGCACGCTCTACAAGAGAGCAAAGACCTCCCCGACATCTGCAGAATTACTATTGCAACCTCACTAAGACTAGTGCACCATATCCCCTAGCAGCTTACATATCTTTTGACAACTTGAGTAAAGAATATTCATCTTATCTTTGCTCTGTGATGCAGCTAGGGGAACCAGCTACTTTTCTACAAGCAAAGAAGCATGAAGAATGGCTGACAACAATGAACGAAGAACTTCATTCTTTGGAAAATGCAGAAACTTGGGATATAATGTCATTACCGCAAGACAAACGAGCCATTAGATGCAAGTGGGTTTACAAGACAAAATTAAAGGCAGATGGGAGTTTGGAGCGTTATAAGGCGAGACTAGTTGCCAAGGGCTATACCCAATAACCAGGGATAGACTTTGTTGACATCTTCTCCCCTGTGGCCAAAATGACGACTGTGAAGACACTCCTATCAGTTGCAGCTGCTAAGAGGTGGAGTCTCCATCAGTTGGATATCTCTAACGCATTCCTCAATGGAGACCTCACAGAGGAAATCTATATCGTACATCCACCAGGTTACACTCCAAAATCAGGTTCTAACTTACCTTCTAATGCAGTTTGTAAATTGAACAAATCCATTTACGGTCTTAAGCAAGCTTCACGTCAATGGTTTTTAAAATTTAGTGAGGTTCTTCTAGGAATAAATTTCAGAAAATCTCAAAGTGATCACACTCTTTTTGTCAGAAATTTAGGAGGGGATTACATTGCAATATTAGTATATGTAGATGACATTGTTATTGCTTCTAATAATGATGTTGTTGTTGAATCTCTTAAAACACATTTTGCAAAATTGTTTTAAGCTATGTGATCTTGGCCCTTTAAGATATTTTTTAGGCTTAGAGATTGCAAGGTCTGCTACACGGATCTCCTTATGTCAACGAAAACACACCTTGGATTTGCTGGAAGACACTCGTTTTCTCGGTTGTAAACCCTGCAGCATACCGTTGGATCCAAGCCTAAAGCTCAAGTTCAACACAGAAGAGAGTCCTCTAGATAACCCTCTGGAGTATAGAAGACTCGTGGGATGCCTCATGTATCTCATAACCCGACCAGACATCACTTTTGCTGTAAACAAGTTATGCCAGTTATGTGCTGCTCCAACACAATCTCATTTGCAAGCTGCCTACAATGTGTTAAGATACTTGAAGAATTCCATTGGACTTGGTTTACTTTACCCAACAGAGAATGATTTGGTTCTCAAGGCTTTCACTGATGCGGATTGGGCTTCATGCTCGGACACTAGGAGATCAACCTCGCGGTATTGCTTGTTCCTCGACCCTTCCCTCATATCTTGGAAATCCAAGAAGCAAGAAACAGTGTCGTTGTCATCAGCAGAAGCCGAGTACAGAGCCATGAGGTATGGAGTAAATGAAGTCTCATGGCTTGTCAATCTTCTCAAAGAGTTTGATGTTCCTCAACACAAATCTGTTCCGTTCTATTGCGATTCAACTGCAGCAATACACATTGCAAACAATGCTGTCTTCCACGAAAAAACTAAACACGTCGAACTCGACTGCCATAAAGTCAGAGAAGAAATCACCAATGGCTTGATAAAGACCTTGCACGTTCGATCCAACAACCAGATTGCAGATTCTTATACCAAAGCACTTGCCCCTGGTCTCTTTCATGATTTGAGAAGCAAGATGTCACTAATCTCAATAACGGTACCATCTTGAGGAGGGGTATTAGGATAAGATTTGGTTTAGATGTTGGTTTAGATGTTACAATAGGATTGGTCTATGTGTTAACCGGATGATTACTTATTGCCGGTTAATATTGTTCGATCTTCTTCTTGTATATATACTATTTGAACTCTGTTCTTAAAGATCAATGAAGTAACAAGATTTCTTTCACAAAATCCATCTTTGTTTAACAGTAAGCTTGGATTAACTATGTAAAATTATAAAATTATAACTATACCATTATAAAAAAAACATGTAAATTTTAAACCTTGAGTCCTTTGACTGATAACCTCACATTATCTCCAAAGCAATAATGGGATTAAATCAATAATAAAGCCTCATTTAAATTAAAAATTTTGAATATTCAATGTGGTTTCGAGTTCTTTTATATTGTTTTTTTTATTGATATTTTTAAATATTATGCATTGAACAAAAGAAAAAACATGTTTTTTCCTAAAATAAATTAATTAAAAATGTCTAGGTACATTACCAACCCCACTAAAGAATATATGAGATTACCGGCATCTTCCGGTAATAACTACCTTTAATTACTCCTAATTATAAACTTTCACTAGTTAATTAAGAGATTCGCTCCATTACAAATTTAAACAATATTTACTATATATATGAAATGTAAATTTACAATCTAGGATTTCAGTAAAATCTTATAGTGAAATTTGGGTAAATATCTATCGCCAAGTGAATATATATATATATATATATATTTGTAACATTTTATTTTTGTCAACAGTTGAATCGATAATGTCCAATATATAGTCTAAAAATCTATATCCAATTTTTTTAAATCTATTAGTATAGTAGAGAAAAATCAAATTCTTGTAATCAAGTTGTTAGTTGAATTATTCTAACCACTATAGTAAAAATAACTCAACTTACTAATATAACTCTAAAGAATAATCTATAGAATTTAGAGTTTTTAAGTTGTAAATCAATTTTTTTCTTAATTCAATTATTAAAAATTAATAGTATGTTTATTTTAAAAATATTAATTTTTAGAGATGTGCAAGATTATGATACAGTATCATATTTGTTAAAATAGATGTGAATATAAAAATTAATAAGTAGAAAATATTTTAAAATATTTTTATCGATTAAATCTCGATAAAATCTAGTTTATAGCTCAAAAAATATTTTTTAAACTCACTTTTAGTCTCAAACAAATAGTAAAAAATGAGTTGAACCGATGTTATCAAAACCATCAACTTATTTAAACCATAACCATGGAGAAAAAGAAAAAGTAAATAGTTTCAAACTAAGAAATGTGTGAGAAAAAATAGAAAGATTGAGAGTGAAGTAGGTCAAATCCTTCACCAGACAATCCAACCGTTTGATGGGAGAGATCCAATGGTCAGCATTTTGTTTCAACAACAACATAATCATTTTAAATATATTTTTTCCATCCACATAATCATTTTTAATTTAAATATATATTCTCACCTACCCAAAACCAATGTCATCAATTTTTTCATGTCTTTTATTCTAAATAAAGAGCTTATTTCATGCAGTTTCGTAGGTTTTGTATTTGGGCCAGTATATGTTTTTTCATTAATAATAATTAAATCAATAAAATTTGATTAATAATTATAATGTTTTAATTATAATTTAATGCAATTTGAATCTATTATTTTATGCTAAATTACATTAGAGGTAAGCCAACGACCACGTGTCATTATTATTTTTAAAAAGTATTTCTTATGGAACTATTATTATTATTTTTTATACATATACAAAGTTGTAAAGTTGTTTGTTCTAATTTAGTGTATGAGCCTAAAATATACTTAACTCTTAAAAACCTATAGATCCGGTAACCAGTCAACAGTGTCGTTAATTCCTATAAATAGCTACCTCCTCCACAACCACAAATCGTCCTGACTCGTTCTCTTCTTCGCTATAAGATTTGCTTTCAGAGATCTGATTTTTCCTGAGATCGGTAATCGCTCAATCGCCGCAGGGGTTCTGCTCTTCTTCTCTTTCTCTTTGTTTCTTCGACGGTTGCGTTATCTGACGGTTGTTGTATTCATTTACCTTTCGAATGCTCTGAAATGAGATTTTTCTATGGTTTTAGATTCAGATTTGATGGTTTCCGAACCTTTAACGCCTTGTTTGTAATTAGATCTGCGATTTTGATTACTGTTATGAGTGATTAGTGTGTAATGTCCTCAGGTTTAAGTGTTTCGATTCAAAATGTGTCTGGATCTGTTCGATTTCGTGTATCTACAGTATCTAATCTTCACTTGGCTTGTTTCTATTTTATTAAGCTTCGAACTCGATCTTAGAGGTTTCATTTGAGCGGATCTGCATAATGGGGCTATTGTGTTTGCGAGAATTTGAATTTGGCTCTATCGTTTATATATTTAAATGGTTTTCGTTTATGAGACTGTGAGCCATAAATGAGTCGTCCTTGTTAATCATTTGCTCGGACCTGTTAAAAAAATGACGTTAATTCATAAGTGAGTTAGATTTTTTCTGTAAATTCTTCTATAGATCTCGCCATCTTTTTTTTTGGCTGCAAGTATCAGAAGAATCGAATCACTGTGGATAAGATGCATCTGTTTTATGCTATCTTTTTTTCTCAAGTGTCAGACAATGATTTGGAATCTTTCTAGCTTTATTTCACTTTGATGCTTTTTCTTTTCTTCTTTCTTTGAATAAAGGTCTAACGATATGTAGGTACTTTTTTGATATATGATTTATAAGGTTGCTGATTCATATCTTTGTTCTGTTCTTATAGCTTTAAAATGGAGACTTTCCTATTTACATCTGAGTCTGTGAACGAAGGACACCCAGACAAGCTCTGCGACCAGGTCTCTGATGCAGTTCTTGATGCCTGCCTAGAGCAAGACCCTGACAGCAAAGTTGCTTGCGAGACTTGCACCAAGACCAACATGGTCATGGTTTTCGGTGAGATCACCACCAAGGCCACTGTCGACTACGAGAAGATCGTTCGTGACACTTGCCGCAACATTGGATTCATCTCTGATGATGTTGGTCTCGATGCTGACAAATGCAAAGTCCTTGTCAACATCGAACAACAGAGCCCTGACATTGCTCAAGGTGTTCACGGTCACTTCACCAAACGACCAGAGGACATTGGAGCTGGTGACCAAGGACACATGTTTGGTTACGCCACTGACGAAACCCCTGAGCTCATGCCTCTGAGCCATGTCCTTGCAACCAAGATTGGTGCTCGTCTCACAGAAGTGAGAAAGAACGGAACTTGCCGTTGGTTAAGACCAGATGGCAAAACCCAAGTCACTGTCGAGTACTACAATGACAACGGCGCAATGGTACCAGTCCGTGTCCACACCGTCCTGATCTCAACCCAGCACGACGAAACCGTGACCAACGACGAAATCGCACGTGACCTCAAGGAGCATGTCATCAAACCAATCATCCCAGAGAAATACCTGGATGACAAAACCATCTTCCACCTCAACCCATCAGGCCGATTTGTGATCGGTGGACCACACGGTGACGCTGGTTTAACCGGACGTAAGATCATCATCGACACCTACGGTGGATGGGGAGCTCACGGAGGTGGTGCTTTCTCAGGTAAAGACCCAACCAAGGTCGACAGAAGCGGAGCCTACATAGTGAGGCAAGCAGCCAAGAGTGTGGTCGCCAATGGAATGGCTCGCAGGGCTCTTGTTCAGGTCTCATACGCCATTGGAGTCCCTGAGCCATTGTCTGTCTTCGTTGACACTTACGGAACTGGAAAGATTCCAGACAAGGAGATATTGAAGATCGTGAAAGAGAGCTTCGATTTCAGACCAGGAATGATGACAATCAACTTGGACTTGAAGAGAGGAGGTAATGGAAGGTTTTTGAAAACAGCAGCTTATGGACATTTCGGAAGAGACGACCCTGATTTCACTTGGGAGGTCGTGAAGCCACTTAAGTGGGACAAACCTCAAGCTTAGAATTTTATTATTGATTTTTATATAGTTTTCTATGTTTTTACTTTTAAACATTTACCATGGCCAATAATTAATCACTCTGTTTCTGTTTTTATTTTTATTCCCTCTTGTATTCTTATGATGAAAGATTGTGGTTTGCTTACTATTAATTTTGATCTTTGTATTACTTTCTCTTTCACTCTATATTTTTTTGATGTTTTACTATTACTGAAGATTGAAAATTTGGTCGTTTTACTTTGGAAACAACTTCAGCAGAGTGTTGAATTTAGATTGGTAAAACATTCAAACAAAAGTAATATATGGTTGATTAAGTAGTAACTCAAGACGTTAACAAAATCAAAAGTACCACTGAGTTGTGGTCGAGTGGTTGAGCGAATTTTGAAATATTTCGATTTTCTGAGTTTGAATCTTTTTTCACACGCGTGTATTGTGGCATTACAAAAATATTTATATAGTTTTTTTCCGATCTATGATTAATCATAAGTCATAATATTGGGTCACAAATTGTGCAAATAAACTGTCTTAAGTAGACTTAACAATGTCAATTATGATACTATATTTTTAGTTAAATATATAAAACATTTTTCTAGCCTAAATACACATAACATTTATTTCGACCCAGAAAAAAAATACACAACATTTATAAATAATTTTTAATCGTAAAATAACTTTAGTCTAATGGTATATAATAAATATATTGGATATAAGTATTATTACAGCGAAAGATCGAAGTTTTACTGTTTTTATTATTATGTATGAATTGGGTAATGGACCAGCCAAATGGGAATAATATTGGAAGGAAAATGATTTTTAATAGAGGTGGATATGTTACTCCTCCCTTTAGGCAATGAAATATTTGTTGTCGGCCTAAGATGTTGAGATGAGTCTTTGTCACGAAGCTGAGATGGACTTTGACTTCTGAAATTAATATGGGCCTTGTGTACGAATCTCGGCCCAGCAAAAGGTTTATGTCTGTTGATTTACGGACCCAAATCTGAATCAATGAGACACCTTCCTTTGCGTTTAGTCTATGGAAGAATCTTAAAACACTGATCTTCGTCTCTTAAGATGTTGCTTTCTTTCAGAGCTTTGGGTTTAGAACCGTGGGAGAAATTTGCACTAACCTTATAAACTTTAAATTTGTAGGTTACTTTTTGGATTCCATGGCTGAAGAAATCGTGAGTTACCTCCCAAACCTCAAGAGGTTGAGTTTAAAAGGCTCTTATGTCATCGTTATAGGAGTTACAGAGCTAATTCGTGGCCTTAAGAACCTCAAGTTTCTTAATCTTACACATTAGAGACTATTTTGTACAAGCTGAAAACATTATCATATCTTGTCAAGATTGTAGAATTTGCAGAGATCAAGGAATTTGAGTTCTGAAATTTTAAACAGTTATGTGATATGTTTTTGCATAACCAAACTAAACTCGTCATGGATAGTTTTTTCTTACAAGTTTAGAATGTGACTGAATCTTGTGTTGCATAGTTTATAGAGTCAGCTTGCTAAAATGTTCTTCAGTTTGTTCTCTTAAACTCAAATCTTGTATGGTAGATTTGATAATGCATATCGATATCAGTAATTGTAATTTATTCTGATTTAGACAAAATTTTAATTTTATAATTTGCTTCAAACATCCGGAAATAACATAAAAAAATAGTTTATAAAGTTAGTGAAACCCCATTATGTTTGTCTGTATGTGATTTTTATTGTTGGTTCATGAAGTACGAGACCTACGAAACCATAAATATTAATTCCAACATAATTTTATCTCAATGCAAAATCGAAATTAACAATAAAAAAAGTCAACTCCTACAAAAACATCTTCATTTTGAAACATACATTCAGAAAAAGAACTTAACATGGACTTTTCAATAGAAATACATAAGACATACGTTTCATTATGATAATAACAAATTGTGATTATCATCAATTAACTAAGTTGAGTTGATTTAATTGATCCAAAACTTATTTTGGTTATAATATTAGACTCCAAAATCTAGTCTAAGTTTTTTTTTTTCTGTCAATGGTATAATATATTAGATTCAAAAACGATACTAAAAACCTTACAACCAAGATCATGAAGTAAACACTTGAATAAAACGGACAAGATGATCTGCTTTATAATTTGGAGATTTATCAACTTGTTCTTCTTTTACTTATAAATTGATATATGCACAAGCTGAAACTAATATCAAATCAATGTTTAATAGATTTTATTATAAATATGATTAGTTTAACAAATAATTTCTGCTAAATGCTGTGTATGAATTGGGAAGACTTGGTCAGTCGACCTTTCTTCTAAATCAAAAGACAAAAAGTGTCAAACTTTAGATTCTTTTTCCACTCATTAGAAAAGTATTATCCATATGATATATATATATATTTTATTCTTAATATTTTTTAGATCTCACCAAACTCAAATAAATGTGTGTCTAGTCATTGTTCATTGTCATCCCATTAAAACAAGATAATTACGACATTTCCAAATATACATTTCCAAATAAAATGATCACAAATCAATGTTGCTACAAACAATCAATTTGATCAACAAAATATATCTATAGTCGAATTTTTTTGGACTTAATGTCATACTCGCATTAACTATTATAGTTTGAATGCAATCTCTTTCCCTAGAGGATCCCTAACCATAATAGCACAATTATGTGAAGATTTAAAAGTGGACCATCAACAATTAACCAACTCAATCTTTGTACATTGGTTTTATATAAAGCAAAAAATGAAACCTATACAATTTATAGTATTTATAATGATCTATATATATATATATATTCAAATATTTTTCTTTATAAAATGAATAAAGAGAATTTGTACAAAAAACTAAAATTGTCTTCTTTTCTTCCCCCAAATTATTGTAAATCATGTAATTTGATTTTCCCCAAATGATTAGGATCAAGTTTATCAAACTGAATCACAACTTGATTTATATCTTTATCAGTAATCTTTCCCATTTCCTTAAGCTTCAACACAATAAACTCTGATCTACTGTGAACACCAAAATCAAAATCAAAACAAAAAGTGTCAAAAAGATCAATCATTGAAACTCACTTAAATCAATGGAGAAGATGAAAATCATGAAACAAATCTAACCTTTTTACACAATTTGAACACACCCCACGAAAAAAAAGCAAATCTTTTTAAAGAAATTATAGAGACCCGTATCAGAATCAGCTCAAAATCAGTATTTAACTTAGCAGAATCTTCAAAAATTAGCCAAAAATTGAAGCTTTTTCTCTAAAAAACCAGTACCTGATGAAACCATGTTGATAAGTATCAGCAGTGAGCAAATCCTCAACAGTAATGTCTCTATTCAACGCCAATTTAACAGCTTTCCGATGACGACGATCAATTCTCGCCTCTGCAAGATACAGAAACGCACGCGCCACCGCAAGAGTAGAAACGAGAAGCCAAACCGCCGCAAAAAGCCTACCTTCAAGTGTTTTGAAAGCTCGATCACCATAACCAACAGTAGTAACAGACATAACCGATAAATAAACCGAATCAATAAAATCCAATCCTTCAACGAAATGCAAAACCAAAGCTCCAATTCCGGTACATAAAACGACGACGCATAAAGCTAAACCTACTTTCATTCTTATCCTCATCCTCCCTTTCTGAAAATCGATTATGTAATCTTTAGCTGAGAATTTGTGTTGTTGTTGATGTTGATGTTGTCTCGAATCTACTTCGATTCCAGTAAGAATCATAGCTTCTTGAAGATCCAAAACGTAATTAACAACACCACTAAGAAGAATATCCAAAAACCCAAATCCAAATAAAACGAAAACCACAGCGAAGATCTTCGTCCATGGAGTCAACGGAGCGATATCTCCATAACCAATTGTACACATAGTGACGATACAGAAATAGAGAGCATCGACTACAGGATGAGTTTCGATTCCAGAGTAATGATCTCGATTGAAGGAATATATTGAAACCCCTAACGTTAAGTAAATGATTAGAAGGAAAATCGCTTGTTTGATGATTGAAATTGAAAATGGTGAAGGTTTTTTAGGTTCTGGGGTTTTAGTTGTAAGGTTATTGATGATAACCATAGCTGGAGCTGTACGACATCGATGAAGTGGACGAGGATTAGAGAAGTAAGAATCTGTGTTGTGATTGTTGTTATCTTCATCGCATTCTTCGAGGTCTTGATGATGATGAAGAACATGTCGTTCAACGGAATCATGGAAGAAGGAAGTGTTTGAAGTTGAACGATGGATTGTTGCGGCGGAGGAAGAGGAAGGAGATGGATTCTCCGGTATAGGTTCGAGACGGGAACGAGATTGAGGATTGATTAGAGGTTGATTCTCCATTTTCACCGAGAAACGAGGAATTTGAAACTTAAATGCAAAAAACAAGGAAATTTATATTTATATTTTTATGGAAATTTGTGATTTTCTGGGGCCAATTCAAAAGTTTGGGGGTTTTCTCGAGAAAAAGTGAAGTGTGTGATTGGTTTTTATTTTAATTTATTTTTTTACTCATTTCTAAGACGTGTGACCCATATGCCACGTGTGTAGAAAAATTTTCAGAGTTAAATTTTGGAAAAATGTATTTAACCAAGTGGATGAAGGTTAAATTATCTAATTTATAGTTTTTTTTTTTACGGTATATTATATTAGATAACATTTGGTCTATACATTAGCCAAATTTTTACATAATGTAGATGAAGGATTCGATCCTTGTTTACACAAATGAGCCGTCTTAAATAGATTTACTGTCAGTCAGTAGGTTAAAAACCGTTTGCATCTACTCGATAATTAAAAGGTTGAAAATTTAAGTATAAATTAAGTCTTATTGATCGTAAAATTGTAAAGTAGACAATTTATATTTCTTTTTATAAAACCCATCAATTAAATAACTTTTTTTTTTGTATTCTTTCTCTAAATTTGTCTATGATTGGTGGTTAGACAATCAAAGAAATCACGCGTTGCACTTAGATTCCGAAGCTAATTACAAGAGTGTCACAATTGATACAATTTAATATGAAATACAGTAGTAAGAGATTACTAAGAAAGTTGTCACTTTTAGAAAGAAAATTACTGAAAATGGTAGTTAATGAACTATGATGGAATTTTTGATATTTGGGTAGTTTTGTATTATTTGGTTAGTTGATTAAAGTTTGGATACTTAAAACCATTTTTGGTTTGACTATCTAAAACTCAACTGTCTATTTCATTATAATAGGAATCAACTTATAAGTAACGTTGGTCATATTTAGATTAAAAATATCTTTTCAGGACGGCTCATGCTAAATTGGAAAGGTTCAACAATTATATGTAGTTCTAATCCAGTTTCTAGTATATATATATAGCTGATTTGATAGAAAATATATATAAAAGAAATATGTTGATTTAAGCCTTACAAGACTACACGCATTTATATTAACAAAATTCTATCTATAACCCAAACGTACTTCTAAAACTTCAAACACAAAGAAGTTACGCATGTTTTTGAAATCGAATCCTAATTGAAAATAATAGACACTACAAGAAAATTAGGCTTTTGCAATAGATATTCGCCTCACGAAAACCTCACAAACAATTAAATGAGACGGTCTTGTGACGTCAAGAAATATGTCGCAATTTGCAAATCGCAAACATGTTTCCGTCGCAGAGGTGTCGCAAGGCTTGCGACCCTTGAGAACGTCGCAAATCTCTTACACGACACGATGACGAAAGCGATGTTGTGCACTGCGATTCTTTGGCGACATCTGCTAGGCCAAGGTTTGCGATGTCTCTGCGAGGCCAGCCCTTGCGACGTATCTGCGAGGGCATACTTTGCGACGTGTATGAATACGATTAATACGTTTGATCGATCCCGATTAATGTTTTTGAGAAGCTACGTAAAAAGACTTATAGAATAAGTTCGAGATTGATCTCGAGTACAAAAACTTATTAATATGAATAATGATTGATTGTCGATGTATTATTGGTTTCCATGGATTTTCACTTTCATAGATTCATATATTTTACGGTGTATCGATGTAGGTGGTGTAGACGTTGCAAGCATCATTTTGAAATTAGTAATTATTACAAAAATGTTACGTAGGAATCAACCAATTCTCATAACATGAACCAAAGAGAATAACGGAAAATTGAAATTTATGTTCGCTTATGAGAATTGATTCCTACTTAATTTTCCATTATTCTCTTTGGTTCATGTTATGAGAATTGGTTGATTCCTACGTAATATTTTTGTAATAATTACAAATGTGAAAACACTTTCTGCGACAACCTTATTTTCCTAGTACACGACAATTTTTATTTCTAGAATTTTTGTTATTTGGCAATTGTTTTTTCCCTCACTAGTTTATCTCTCTTACTACTTGTGTTTTGGTGTGAAAATACAATCACATGGAAGGCTATTTATAGGAAAAAAGGAAATTTTGCTATTGAATTGCGATATTGTATAAGTGCAACGCAATATCATCGCAATGATGTCGCACGAATTGCTATGGAACGAAGGTGTCACAAGGACATCACAACCATGAGATGCAGTTGCAACATTATTACATGGGTCGCAATAGCATCGCAAAGCCATCACACAATCTGCGACGCACACAATAATTCATGTGCTCTTTTTTTTTGCAGTGATCAATGTAATGATCAATGTGGTCGTAACATTGGAGTGAGTAAAACATCTTTTCTTAAAGCCATGATGAAACTCTTCTGATATTGGTTTACTTGCTGGCCAAGAAAACACGGAAATGACTTAAGAATAATTACACAATGTGTCGATTATTCTAATCGCTGCTATCAGTTACAAGTGTATAGCTTCACTAATTTTCTCTGAGCTTTGTTTTTTTTTCCAATTCTTTCAGCTTAAAATGTCTAAATTACGAGCTTACTACCTGAGACATATCAAAAAATAAGGATTGTTTGTTACAATTTTGATCCGGAATTTGATCTTGACATATTTCAAGGCTGTTTAGCTTGTGAATTGAGAACTTACTTTTCTGTTTCGCAAGTTAGAAAATATGGAATTCGATAGCTAACTTACCACATAAATCTTTTGGTTAATTATCCGGGAAATTTTGATCTGCGTTCTTGGCCTAGTCGCGGTTACTCATTACATATAGATTTGTTATCTAACAGCTGCCTCCTTCTTGCCGGAATCATCAAGAAACCACGACTAGAAGGAAGCTAGTCTTTTTTTGAGGCTACGAGAAAACAAAGCCAGAAGCATCGAGACATCGTGGCCAAGCCAAGAAAGCAAATCAAGGGCCATAGAAGAAAAACAAGATCAAGAAAAGAATGCACTCCATTGAAGAGTTTAAGAATAGGAGAAGAAGGTTTTTTGTTAATATGTTGATAAACGGAAAAGATTGATTTGAGTCTTAGAAGGATTTTGGATAAGCAAAGATGAGTAAATTTTATAAAGAGCTAGATAGTGAGTTGTGAGCAAATATAACTCTTTTGTCACACACGATATATGTTTTCTTTTATTGTTAAACTTTTACACACAAAGTATATTTGAAATTGAATTTTATACCATATTTTAAATAAATTTAAGTCTAAGAAGTTGAACTGTGTTATCGCGGAGAAAAAGGACGCATGAGATGTTAGTCAATGACTCAATATCATAGGTGAAGTTTATGTTTCACTCGTTCAAATTACTTCACATTAATGCTTCTCATCAACACAAACTATGTTTAATTTAAGAGGACAATTAGAGAAAGTTGTAGTTAATGAATTATGGTATAATTTTGGTTATTTGGGTAGTTTTTGATATTTGGTTAGTTGATGATAGTTAACTTCTGATCTTATTTCATTATGAAAGGAATCAACTCACAATTAACTTTTCTTCTTATTTAGATTGATTTATTTTCAAGATGGCTCATATTATATTGGAAAGAACGATTAAATGTTCGATGCACCTGAATTATTAATTGATTTTTGTTGTAGCTAAAACTTGAAAATAGTTTGTTGTGCAAACATCAACAACTTAGAGTTTTGTTTTAATATTGAGTTTCCAAAGCTAATAAAAAAGTCTTTTATATATTTTCTTGATCTAAAACAATAATTGGTATCATAGCAAAATCGAGTATTGATCTAAAGAGTATTTGATCGAAGATGGTTCAAAGCATGGGAGATCGCAATGCCATAGTGTTGGCCGAGAAGAATAAAGGATGAGGAGACACTTCATCTATACTGTGTCTGATGTTTAATGCCACAAATTATACAGTTTGGGCTATGAGAATGAAAGTATGTCTTAATGTCCATAGAGTATGGGAAGTCTATGAGGATGAAATCGATGATAAAAAGAAGAACAACATGACAATGACTCTTCTTTTCCAATTTATACCGAAGGAACTCATACTTCAAGTTGGAGAGAACAAAACCGCGAAGAAAGTGTGGGAAGCTATCAAAACTCGAAACATAGGAGTGGAACGTGTTAAAGAAGCTAGGTTTCAAACCTTGATGTCCGAGTTTGATCGTCTCAAGTTGAAAGACACCGAAGCAATCGACGAGTTTGTGAATAAGTTAAGTACAATTTCATCTAAAGCATACTCTTTTGGGGAAAAGATTTAAGAATCAAACTTGTAAAAAAGTTTCTTAAGTGTCTTCCTAAGAAGAAATTTATTCTTATGGTTGCTTCCCTTGAACAACTTTTGCAATTAAAAACAACTAGTTTTGAAGAAATTGTAGGGAGACTTAAAGCATACGAAGAAAGGATTCTTGAGGATGAAGAAGATTCCCATGAAGAACCAAGAAGGAATACTAATGAAGAAGGAAGAGGAAGAGGAAGAAGAAGATGAGGTTGCAGACGTGGTAGAGGAAGCGGTCAAAATAATGAAGATTTCGTCATGTCTAAAGTGATATGCTACTGATATGACAACTATGGACATTATACCTCTATATTAATTGAACAAAAAACTTAATTTAAAACAAAAGAAAATTATATTAACTTATAGAATATTAATTAATCAAATATTAATTTAAAGACGTTTTACTGTATATAAAAATTTTGCATGACAACAAAAGAAACAAAGAGGAAGGATTGGACCTGTGATGATAACAAGATGGTTTCTTCCCCAAAATGACACTTAGGCCAACAAAAATGCAACTGAAAGGAGCAAAGCATTCTTCTTGGGATTGTATATTACCAATAAAAATATTACATCAAAAAATTCTTCTTTTAATATTATATTAATGAAAGTATGTGAAATAGGTTCATGGATCCGTTAACGAAGGGTAAATTCCCAGATATCATGAGGGAAATGGTGTGTGATCGTCTTCCAGAGTTTAGTGAAGCAGAATCCAATCTTGTAAAGGGTTCATATGATTTTCTAGGTCTCAACTATTACTTCACTCAGTATGTCTACGTCACTCCTCCAAGTGATGCAAACAGACTCTTAGTTATGACTAACTCACAATCAGGACTCTCATGTATCCATATTTTACTTACTTCCAAACTTAATTAACTACAACATTTTCTAACTATCTATTAATTATTTCTTATTTGTGTTTACAATTGTTGATAACAATAAAATACCCATTGGGCCATGAGTATGCATAAAATCCAATCTCTCTCTATTTTTTTTTCAACTGGTCTAATAGATTTTTATAACACAAAATTCCACTCCACTTAAAAGGTTCAAATCTTGGCGCTTAAAAATTTATAAAAAATTCATTACCATTGGTCCACGTGTCCTCAACATCAAAATTAGATTATGAGTTTCCAATTCAAAACCAATTGGCAATAAATGAAGAAATTCATATCTTATACATACCTGAGACGATCCCTTCTAACTTTCGATGCGGAATAATATTCTCAAATACATTCCCTCGAGATGATTGCTTTTTAACCATTAATCTTGATATGTTCGGAGATGGATCGACAACACCAATTTTTAGATATGCTTGTCAATAATTAGACCAATTTTGGATGGGATAGGATTGAACAATATAGATCATAGGCTTTGACACCATATTAAATTATAGATTTTCAACTCACAAAAAATTTGTATCTTATATATCAAATACCTATTCTTCCATCACGTTTTTCAAAAACAAAATAACATATACTTTACCATATATATGAATATATATGACATATGATTATCTTTCTCAGTTCAATACCGGCCCGATAGGTAGTGAAATATATTACTATCCAAGAGGCATTCTAGATATAATGAAATACTTCAAAGACACTTACGATAATCCTTTAATCTATATAACCGAGAACAGTGAGTTCTTCTCCTCATTCCTTAAATATATCTATTTCGAACTGACTTTATTCCTATATAACACGATCCACTTCTGCAACCCGACGTCGTTTTACTGCCACGTCATGCAGTGTGTTGGCAGTAGATATTATAACCAATAGAATCTAAGGATTACGCCAGCAAGGCAACAGTGGTAAGTGGAATGACCAACAGTTGTATCTAAATTGTTTGTATTTACGATATTGCCATGCATCGAGTTAAAGAAAAATGAAGGAAGAAATTAAAATCGAGAGGAGAATGAGAGACTGATGAAATCGTAAGCTAGGATTCAATGCGAGTCAATAATTCGTCTCTGAATCTACAGTTTCTTCCCGATTTCTCGAATTAACTCTCCGATCAAGGTATCGTGAATCTTCCTCTGCTTCAGATTTCTGTTCTATTGACCTAATATTCTCTGCTGGATTTTGTGATTTGCCTTTTTTTTCTGTCTACTTTGGGTTTGTTTACTTCACTTCTTACCTGTAGAATTATAGTTGATAGACACTTCTGTGGTTTTTGATTTTCCGATGATAGGAACTAAAGGAACTTGATGATTTTGGTTAGTATCACTTACTAGTGATATAGCTTCGCAATTGTCCCTGTGAATTTTCTCTGAACTTTGTTCTTTCGATTCTTTCAGCTTAGATTATCTAAATTACGAGCTTAATATCAAAGAATAACGATTGTTTGTTAAAATTCTCTGCAGATTTTTGATCCGGAATTTGATCTTGACACAGTTCAAGGCTGTTTGGCGTGTGAATTGTGATCTTACTTTTCTGTTTCCGAAGTTAGAAGACTTGGAATCCGATGGCTAACTTACCACAGAAATCGTCGGTTAATTACCCGGGAACGCTCACTCCTTTAGAGCCAAATAGACCATCACCACAGCCTGAGAGAACCCCAGTCCCTCATTCTCCTCCAATAGTAGCTTCACCTATACCTCCTAGGTTTCCTCAACCAAGTTTCAGACCAGATCAGATGTCTTCACCTTCCATGAAATCCCCAAATTTGTTGTCACCTGCTAATGGTATTAGAACCGGAAGCCCCATTCCTCGTATGAGTACTCCACCTGGTCCTCCAGTCTTTAATACTCCGGTCAAACCGGCTGCTGTGCCTTTTCGCACCTCACCAGCTACTCCTCAGCCTATGGCATACTCTTCGACTACGGCTTCTTCTCTGCCAGTATCTACACCTTCCCATTACTCAAATGGGTCATCTGTTGGATCGCAGCGTGATCTTCCAGATGTTATTAGAATGGAGGAACCAATAGCTGCAGAGTCACCTTATGTTTTGTTTTCTGCGAATAAGGTATATTTCAGATCCTTTCGGTGTTTTCTCAAAATCTCACTTGCTATTTGTGTCTTATCCTACAGCTTGCTTTATCCTTTCTCTTAATCCTCTTGAGTGTCTAGTAGACACTGTCTACTATGTGAGATTTTCTTTATAGATATCCATTACTATTTGTTTGAATTTCTTTTGTCATGTAGGTTTTAAAGCAGAAAAAGCTAGCAAATGTTGCTAGCTTGGGATTTGGAGCAATAGTTTCTGCAGGGAGGGAGATTAGTCCAGGTCCTCAGATTATCCAACGTGATGCACATCGCTGTCTGAACTGTGGAGCGTATTCTAATCCGTATAGCTCCATATTAATTGGTTCAGGCCAATGGCAGTGTATCATCTGCCAGAACATGAATGGAAGTAAAGGTGAGTATGTGGCTTCGAGCAAGAATGAGTTACAGAACTTTCCAGAGCTTTCATTGCCTCTGGTTGATTATGTCCAGACTGGAAACAAGAGACCTGGATTTGTTCCTGCCTCTGATTCTCGGACATCTGCACCTGTCATCCTTGTTATTGATGAGTGTTTAGATGAACCGCACCTTCAACACTTGCAGAGCTCGTTGCATGCATTTGTAGACTCGCTTCCACAAACCACCAGGGTTGGGATTGTACTGTATGGTCGTACTGTTTCTATATATGATTTCTCTGAAGGATCTGTAGCTTCAGCCGATGTTATTCCTGGTGAAAAATCACCATCTGCAGAGTCCATGAAACCGCTGATTTACGGGACTGGTGTATACTTGTCACCAATGCATGCATCACTAAAGGTAGCACATGAGATATTCTCGTCCTTAAGACCATACACATTGAATGTTCCTGAAGCATCTAGAGACAGATGCCTTGGATCTGCAGTTGAGGCTGCTCTGGCTATTATTCAAGGACCATCAGCCGAAATGTCTCGGGGAGTGGTCAGAAGAGCAGGAGGTAACAGTAGAATCATTGTTTGCGCTGGTGGACCCATTACATATGGTCCGGGATCAGTACCTCATTCAATGAGTCATCCAAATTATCCTTATATGGAAAAGACAGCTATCAAATGGATGGGGAATTTGGGGCGTGAAGCTCACAGACACAATACGGTTGTGGACATTTTGTGCGCTGGAACTTGCCCTCTCAGAGTTCCTGTGCTGCAGCCACTTGCGAAATCTTCAGGTGGTGTTCTTGTTCTTCACGATGATTTTGGTGAAGCCTTTGGTGTGGACTTGCAGAGAGCGGCGACTAGGGCATCGGGTTCACATGGTCTGCTTGAAGTACGATGTTCAGATGATATTCTTATAACCCAGGTGATTGGACCTGGGGAAGAAGCACATTCAGAAACTCATGAGACGTTTAAGAATGATGCGGCTCTCTGTATTCAGATGCTGAGTGTTGAAGAAACACAAAGCTTCTCTCTCTCGATGGAGAACAAGAGAGATATTAAAAGCGATCACATCTTTTTCCAGTTTGCTTTCCATTATTCAGATGTTTATCAAGCTGATGTGTCTCGGGTAATCACGTATAAATTGCCAACTGTTGATAGTATCTCAGCATATCTTCAGAGTGTTGTAGATGAAGCTGCTGCGGTACTCATCTCCAAGAGAACTCTCTTATTAGCAAAAAATCAGAAGGATGCAGTTGATATGCATGCTACATTAGACGAAAGAATCAAAGACATTGCTTTAAAGTTTGGATCGCAAGTGCCAAAATCAAAGCTTCATAGCTTCCCTAAGGAACTATCATCCCTTCCAGAGCTCCTCTTCCATCTGAGAAGAGGTCCTCTACTGGGAAACATCATTGGTCATGAAGATGAAAGATCAGTTCTACGAAATTTGTTTCTAAACGCATCGTTTGATCTATCTCTTCGAATGGTAGCGCCACGTTGCTTGATGCATCAAGAAGGTGGTACATTTGAGGAACTACCCGCATATGATCTCGCTATGCAATCAGATAAGGCTGTTATTCTTGACCATGGCACAGATGTATTTATTTGGTTGGTGAGTTTCACTTGTCTTTGTTTGGTTGCTTTATCATCTTCCATGCAAACATACTTTTCAGTAGAAGAATTTTCGGATTACTTACACATTTCTCTTGGTTGATTCAGGGAGCCGAACTGTCTGCTGATGAAGTGAAGAGTGCTGCAGTCTTAGCAGCTTGCCGAACGTTGGCTGAAGAACTAACCGAATTCCGGTTTCCAGCCCCTCGCATTCTCGCATTTAAGGTCCTTAACATTCAGAATCCCATTCGCATTTCTAAAAAAACCACACTATCCGAATCGATTTCAATATCTATCTAGTAATCAAGTGAAACAAAACTCAAAATCTGTTGTACTATGTAATGTAACAGGAAGGAAGTTCCCAAGCTAGATATTTTGTTTGCCGACTTATACCAGCTCATAAAGACCCTCCTTATGAACAGGTATGTGTTCTAAGTTTGATTTTGCAAAACTTTCATTCATTGATTGTTTTGTTTTCTCCTTCTGAACTCAAATTTATTGAGCAGGAAGCAAGATTTCCACAGATAAGAACATTGACGACAGAGCAAAGAAGAAAATTAAAGAGTAGTTTTATAGATTTTGATGAAGCTAGTTTCTCCGAATGGATGAGAAATCTGAAAGTAGTACCTCCTGAGCCCAGGTAGTACTCTGCATCATCATTTTCTTCTTTTTCAGCCTTTTATTGTTGAACATTTTTTTGTTCTCTGGTTATGTAACTTCACTATATTGAGTCTTTTGTTTTTTAGGTTCCTCTTTATATGATCTTTAATTTTCTGAATTGGATTATACTTTGTTGTTATAATATCAAAATAAAGTGTTAATTGGGATGATGATTACCGTTATTTTAAACCATTTTATAGTTGATTTTTCTATTTCAGGTTGTGGCATTAATACAATCTAACTTATTACAGATTCAAGTAAAAAGTGTGAATTTATTGGGCAATGATCTCATAACACCACTCTCACAAAATTTTAATCTCTTATATACAAACCTATTAATGAAACTTGATATTCCAAATTTACCCTTAATGAAATTACTCAAATTAATTATTAAAAAAATAAAAAAATTATGCTTCTTCTCTCTCATCTCCATCTCTCTCCTCCCCTCCTTTAGCTTCTCTCTCCTCTTCACTCATCGGGTTTTCTTACTCGGCTGCCGGGGGTCCCGAGTTTCAACGCCGCCGGCTCCGACGTTCACCACCGCCGCCTCCGCCGCCTCTCCTGCCATTACCGTCGTTTGTTAATCTCCATAATTGATTTGCCTCTTCACTTTGGGCATAAAAAGGTGGATTTCAAATTGAAATTGATAATTTTGCTTTCGTTATTTGGTAGAATCTGGGTCGAATAAGACTTAAGATTGGTAAGATAGACTGGGGCTAGACTGAAACATAGAGCAATTATAGATTTAGAACTAGAATCAAGCGAACGAATTTGAGTTGATAACAGTTTCCGCGATAGTACAACTAGTATAACTAGAATCAATTATACAGAACTGAATGAGTTGTACATTCTTTAGTTGCATTTCTGCATTGCGCTGATGTTTCAGCTTAATTAGTTGATTATTTGGTATAATCTAGCTCTAATAATACTTGGCATTGGTAACAATTGTAATGTATAGGCTGAAACATAGCGCACTATAGATTTAGAACTGCCTAAATGATCGATGGAATCTGAGTTGATAAAAGTTGGTTTCTGCGATAGTTAAACTAGTATAACTAGAATCAGTTATACGGTTATGACCAGTTATACGTAACTGAATCAGCTGTACATTCTTTAGTTGCATTTTTGCATTGGGTTGGTGAAGAATCTTAATTTCATAAATTATAATATTTTTTTGGTTATTTGGTAGAATTTTGCTTGTATAAGACTTGATTGAAATTGAATATGGTAACAATTGGGTGAAACGTGGCGTAAAACTGGTAGAACTATATTAGTTATACAAGTAAAACTGGTAGAACTACATTAGTTGTACAAGTAAAACTGGTAGAACTACACTAGTTGTACAAGGAAAACTGGTAGAACTACACTAGTTGTACACGTAAAACTGGTAGAACTACACTAGTTATACACGTAATACTGGTAGAACTATACTAGTTATACAAGTAAAACTGGTAGAACTACACTAGTTATACAAGTAAAACTGGTATAACTACATTAGAACTACAGAAGTTAATCATTTTTTTGTTTGTTTTAGCAGGGCATTATGAACAACAAAGTCGTGATATGGTTTAAATGCAACGAGCGTAATAGTTGTATATTGATGAAGCACGCGGTAGAGGATATCATTTTGTCGATGATTGAAGAATGTCTATATCAGAGGCTTGGTTTAGATGAAAGTAAGGTTAGATTACAGTTGAGGTTCTACCGACCTACGGTCAGAGATGAGGTTGAAGTGAGTATCTGTGATGATGTGGATGTGTGTGGTTATCTATCCTACATTGATGAATATAATCGTAGTACCGCAACATTGTTCGTGGATGTCATAACTAGATCGGAAGAACCAGAGGAAAGAATGTCGAGACAAGTGTCGATAGCAGTTCAAAGCTCTGTTGGTTGTAATGATGGTGAGGGAGGAGCAACTGCTATTACAGTATATTCTCCACCAGTTAGAGAGAATGAAATTGAGCCAGTCGATGGAAGTCTGGATATTAGTGTTGAGAGATCGGATATTGGTGATGTCTATGTAGAACGTCCACCCACTGTAGAGAGTAGTCAGTTTGCAGAGGAATGGGAAGACGGCTTAGGTTTGAGTTTGCATCAAGAATTTAAAGATAAGAAAACATTGCAAGAAGTTGTGGATAGAGGATCATTTGCCAACAGCTTTTGTTTTGCCATTAAAAGATCTGAACCAAGTCGGTTGTGGATTGTATGTAATAAAGAAGGCTGCAAATGGGGTGTACGAGCATCAAAGATTAAAAATATGGATATTTTTAGGATTATAAAGTACACAAAGATGCATACATGCTCTCGGGCTAGTCAGAGCGGGAGTAGTGGCACAAAGAGGCACTGCACGCCATAAATAGTTGCAAGTGTCTTGCAAGAGGATTTTCCTGGACAAATGAACACTCCAACTCCTAAAGTTATCATGGGTCTTGTGAAGACAAAACTTGGAGTGAGTATATCGTACTCCACCGCGAGGAGAGGGAGAAAACTTGCTATTGATAGGCTGCGTGGCACTCCGGAAGAAAGCTACAAGATGATACATTCCTATTTATACGAGTTACAGAAGGCAAATGCGGGTACAGTAACAGATGTGCAAGTAGATGAGAATGGGAAGTTCAAGTACCTTTTCATAGCTTTGGGAGTTAGCATCGAGGGATTTAGAGTGATGAGGAAAGTGATTATTGTAGATGCAACATTCCTCAAAAACGGATATGGTGGTGTGTTAGTTTTTGCCATTGCCCAAGATCCTAATCGACACCATTATCCAATTGCGTATGGTGTACTAGATGGAGAGAACGATGCTAGTTGGACATGGTTTTTCCAGACTTTGAAGACAGTTATACCAGATTCTTCCGAATTGGTATTTGTAAGTGATAGGAATGCAAGGCTCATCGGCGCCATAGGTAATGTGTATCCAGAAGCCCATCACGGGTACTGCATATGGCATATGTCACAAAATGTGAGAGCTCATGCGTCTAGTACCAACAAAGCTGTTGTTGGTTGGAAATTCATGCAGTGTAGTCGGCAGTACACAGTTGCCGATTTCAACCGCGAATATAGTTTATTTATGAGAAGATTTCCGACTGCAGCCAGTTATTTGGAGGAAAGTACTGTGAAGGAAAAGTGGGCTAGGTGTGGCCGAGATCATCAAACGTAAGGAGGCCGAGACAAAGGTTCCAATCGCCAATATTCAGATACCTAGCAGAAGATGAGGTCAATCAGTGATTTGTTGAGTATTTCCCATTATTCGTGAAACTTGTAAAACTAGTAAAACTACTGTATTTCCTAATAGCTTTATGGCTCTCTCTGGAAAATGTATGTGTATGTGTAAAACTCGTGAAACTAGCAAAACTAGTTTATTTCCGAATAGCGTTATGGCTCTCTCTTTTTATTTTTATAGTTGTCAATTTTTCTACAAAGTATATATATTCATAATCTCATCTTTTAAACATGCCCAGACTTATATTTTGTTCTTTCTCATAATGAAGAAAAAAAAGAAAAAAAAAACATTCTCATAATTTGCCAAAAAAAACGATCTCATAATTTACCAAGTTTTAACGTATATGTTATATCTTTCTAAAGCGGCCACAAAGAAGACATATCATCTTCTTGTGAAACTTAATTCTTATAAGTAAGATAATTTATAATGAAACTTGATTCTTATAAGTAAAATATTCTTATAAGTAAGATATTCTTATAAGTAAAATATACTTATAAGATATTCTTATAAGTAAGATAATGTATATTGATGTTAAGATGATTATATAGTGATGAATGACTCTATATATAACTTAAAAATAAAATTAAAATAAGTTTTTTTTTAGACATAATTACATTCGTCCACCTTATTCCTTATAGTTTTAGTATGACTTTCTAAGTTAACATTGGTGTGACTCTCTAAGTTCTACGAATATATATTTATTCTAGAATTTAAATACACAAATCACCTAGAGTCATTAGTTAATTGATTATTATTCACTGTACAACTAAAAAATAAATTTATAAGGTTATGTATAACTAAATGTTATGCAAAATCATCGTAAGTACAACTAGTAGTAATTTAGTATAACTGCCAACTAGTAGTATAACTAGGTCGAAAATTGATACTTTTTCGTTTGGCGCCCAGGTCTGAAAATTTTGTGGGGACACGTGCAGACCTAATTTTGTGGGTATATAAACCAAAAAAAAAAAATTTCTCTCTCCTCCTCACTTTTTCCTCTCCTCTCTCGCGGCCGCCACTCGTTTTCTCTCCTCTCTCTCGTTTTCTCTCCTCTCTCAACCATTTCTCCTCTCATCTCTTGAAATCTTCTCTCATTTCTTGTCTACTAGATTATCTATCCTCTCCCCTCTCCAATTCTTCTATCATCTCTCTACTTCTTGTCCCGTAGTAAGTTATCCTCTATTGTTAGGGTTTGTAGAAAAAAAATTCGGGATTAGATTTTAGATTCGTTTATTATGATTATGTTTTTCTTTTCTTTTAGGTCTTACATGGTGTCTTGGACCGAAGAGGACGACACCGACTACTCCGAGGAAGAAACCCGTGAGATGTTTAGGAGAATTGAATACGTCATGGATAGTGAAGGGGGAATTCCTCATGAATGTCCCTGGAGTGAAGCTATCACCGTGGAAAGAACAAATGAACATGCCCGAAACAAGATCTATTTCAAATGTCGGGTGTATAAGGTACAACGATGCTGTTTAGTATAACTAGTATAACTAGTATAACTAGTATTACTTCTATACTATGACTACCGAAGTTGTTTAGTTTAGTATAACTAGTATAACTAGTAGAACTGATGTTGTTTCCACTGACAGAACGATGGTCTCCACAGGAAAATAAGTTGGGATCAAGCTATACAAGGAGAGTGTGAGAATCTGAAATATGATATCCAGGAGATGGAGAAAAAGATAGAGTTGTACAAGGCGGAGGTGGCGATGCTGAAGAAGGAGATGTGGGAGCAAAATGCAGTTGTTGTTAAGCTTGTGGAGAGGATCGAAAAATATTTCGGTCCTCTGTAAGATTGTCAAAATTCAAGTTATTTTAGTATAACTAGTATAACTAGTAGAACTAATGTTGTTTTAAGCATAATAATATTTAGCGTGATGTTAGACTTAATGATGTTGTAGACTTAATGATGTTTGAAAATATAAAATTTAACACTTAATGATGTTTAAAAATATAAACATAACACTAAATAAATTAAACTGAAAATGCAGAATGAGTTTCTAATTTAAATGAGTTGTACATTGCTTAAAAGAAAATGCTAAATTAAGTTTTTAACTTAAATGAATTCAAACATTCCTCGCCCTCGCCCTCGTCACTGCCGGACTTGGGTCGGACCCCGTTGTGCGTTTACTTGTTCGCACATATACATTCCTAATACCTCCACGAGTCCTAGCAGCCTACAGTTGAACAGTCAAGCAAGTTAAACAAGTTATACTAGTTATACTTTTTATACAAGTTATACTAGTTATACCTGGCTAACAGCGGGTGCAGCATCAACGGGTGGAGCATCAGATTGATCACGTACATCATGGGGTTCAGTATCATCACCAGCACCCTGTATTTGAACAGTAATTCAAGTTATACAAGTTATTCGGTTTATTTGAGTTATACTTAGTTATACTAGTTATATTTAGTTATACTTAGTTATACTAGTTATACCTGTTCCAGCAATGTCACCCTTCTCTTCAACCGATCCACCTCGTCTGTTAATGCCTTCAGCATATCAACAACCTCAGCTTGATTCGGAGCGGAAGGCGGAGGCATGGCTTGTCTCGGAGCAGAAGGCGGAGTTGGGGCTTGGGTCGGAGCAGAAGGAGGAGTAGATAATCTTGCTTCCACATCCTGGTTATACATGGCTTCAAACAAGATTCTCTTCCCAGCCCGGATACATTCTCTCCAGCTTTCAACCTCAAGATCGTGAGTTTCCTCATCCTCCTCTTCGGTCATTCCAGCCAGCAAACTGCACTCTTCATCCGTGCGTGGAGAGAGGGTACTGAAAATCTCCTGCAAAACAAATCAATCAACGACTAACTCTGATTAGAAAAATTAGAAATCACAGAGTATAACTTGCTAGTTGTACTAGTTTTACGGAAAATATAGTATAACTAGCAAGTTATACTAGTTATACTACAGAATATACTACATAATCATTAACTAACCGTGGTTTTGTCAAGGATTTTGTTGATTGTTGGGAAGGAATATCCCCTCATGTTGGGTTGCTGGAAATGGGACCTGCACATCCGAGGACACCTAGGGTCTGCGTCTAAAATTGCCTTTCGGCAATTACGGTACAACGTCGGTATTGACTCAAAAGCCAATAACTACAACCACAAACATATGCGTAAATGTCAGAAAACCACACAATAATTACATATCATAAACTATTAAATGGAAACTAACCTCGAGAGGAAGTACGAAACCAGGGATAGCCCAAGTTGTACCCGAGACCGTGCCTCCGAAATGGTTCATCGTATGCTCGATCTCGTGGAGCATGTTTTCGAAGGTCCATCTGCCCCAAGGGAACCTGTTGCAGAAATCCAGATCATCCACAGCCCTCAATAGGAAGCTATCGATGGGCGTTGCATCTGTTCCGCCCTTGGTCGGCGAGTGGATGACATGGCAGAGGAAGTACAGGACTAACATCTTCAGTCGTTTGTCGTCCTGTGTAAGAGGTCCCCAGTTCACCAGGATATCCTCCACATCCTCCTTCCTGACACTCTTCCCCAAGTGCCCCAGATAGTTCCTCCTGAACCTCGTACTTCCAGCAGTTTCCCGAAACGCTGTCGTCTCATACATACGACAGTTTAACCCAGAGATCAGTGCATGCTCTCTAAGCCCATACCGCACCGGGACCCCCGTTCACAATAAACCAAACTTCACGTTTGGTCTCCGTCCGAGCGGTTCTAAGAAGCAACATCCACATGCCCATGCTCATGTGGTTTTTCTCCATGGGCATGTGGAATATATGCCCGAACTGCGGGTGGTTCTCGAACCATGCCCTCTCCACATCACTCAGTGGAGGCTGCAACCCCTCAAAAAACTCCTTCGTCTGCTTCACATTGCAACGAGTCGAGATCTTGACCTTTTTGGTGTACTCCGTTGGATTGAAGTACATCCCGGTAGGGAGCTGGGCAGTCGGTCCTTCATCCTGAAACACACAAACATATTTTCAGCAATCAACGCCACAGTATAACTACATAGTTGTACTAGTTTTACAAAAAATATAGTATAACTAGCTAGTTATACTAGTATTACGACACAGTATAACTTGCTAGTTCTACTAGTTTTACGAAAAATACAGTATAACTAGCAAGTTATACTAGTTATACGATACAATATAACTTGCTAGTTCTACTAGTTTTACGAAAATACAGTATAACTAGCAAGTTATACTAGTTATACGATACAGTTTAACTTGCTAGTTCTACTAGTTTTACCAAAAATACAGTATAACTAGCTAGTTATACTAGTTATACTTACCGTTCTGCCTTCAATGAATATGTCATCCATCAGTTCGTCTTCATTGTGTCCTCTCCCACTGCCTCCTGTGCTTGAACCTCCTCTTGTTCTAGCCATCACTGCAAGGCATTATACAAAACATAATCAATTTATGTGTATTTAATTGAGCAAATGATTGATGCTATATAGTTTTCCTTATGAGACTCATAAGGAAAAAAAAACACAATCCTATATATGTGAGTTTCTCCTCTGTACAATAGATTCCTATGTGATCGGTTATGGACTCTATACAATATTTAAGTGCACAAATTATAAACCAAATGGTCTCTTCCACAATTTTTGCATTACAAGGGCGTGTGAGCGGTCCTAAGAAACGAAATGAAATGGATAAAGATGAACTCTTCCAATTTTTACACTCTATACCAAAAACCAACACCCAAATCGATTAAAGCATATGGGAAGAGCAAAGATATGAACTGAAACCTATAAGGAAGGTTTACCTTCGATTGGAGATGAGTTCGGTTGAGATACTAGTGAAATCAAAGGGAGATTCCGAGTAGATTTCCGAAGTTTGGTTGCGAAAATTTGGGAAGTTGTACGAGGTTCAACCAGTTTGCCGAAAAATCAAATGGGAGTTTGAAAATTTTGGAGATTTGTGAGAGATATAGAGGAAATCGTCCGAGGAAATCGCGAAAAATAAGAGGGAGAGTGGGAGAGGAGTTGAATTCGGGAATTAGGGTTTAGTGGGTCGATTTGGGCGGGTCGATGGGTTTAGGTCGGGTTTTAGGGTTTGGGTCGGGTTTGGGTCGGGTTTGGGTTGGGTTTTAGGATTTGGGTCGGGTTTGGGTCGGGTTTGGGTCGGGTTTTAAGGTTTGGGTCGGGTTAAATTGATTTCGGTCCGGTTTAATTGATTTGGACCCGGTTTACGCGAATTTCCTCTGGTTTATGATAATTTCGCGGGGGTAATGTGGTCAATTTGCCATTTATTCAATTTTTTCTTTTTTTTTAAATTCAGTCTATTTTTTGACTGGATTTTGAGATTTGTAAGTAAGCAAAGGGGTGTTCTCAGACAATAACTCGAATTTATTACAAAAAAAACATAAGTTATAATCGAGTAAACATGTTCGAAACTGTATGTGAAAGCTAAACTAAGAGGTTGTTATAGACCATAAGTTGGGTTTGGGGGTATAAACGTAATTACAGCACCTTATCCCCAACGTCTAAATTCTCTTCACTCGACGACACACGAAAACCGGAAACCAAAGTTTCTTCGTGCCAGACTGTTGTCACTCCCGCCGGCAATTTATTCCGGCTTGCCGTCAAAAATGGTGTCTCCACTCTGTGACTCTCAGCTACTCAACCACCGCCCTTCGATCTCACCTACAGCTTCTCAGTTCGTGATCGCTGATGGAAAATTTCTACGGCAAAACCGTCTTCTGAGCTCTTCGTCGTTTTGGGGCGCCAAATTTGGAAGCAGCATCAAGTTGGGACTATCTGGATGTAGTACCTGCTCTCGGAGAAGAAGCACGAGTGTAAATGCTTCATTAGGTGGTCTTCTTAGCGGAATTTTCAAGGGTACTGATAATGGAGAGTCAACAAGGCAACAGTACGCATCTATCGTTGCCTCTGTCAATCGCTTGGAGAACGAGATTTCGGCTCTTACGGATTCAGAGTTGCGAGGGAGGACTGGGGCGTTAAAGCAACGGGCTCAGGAAGGAGAAACCATGGATTCACTTCTGCCTGTAAATTTTCTAACTCTTTTGTTTCATATCGTGGTGTGACACCGAAATTTTGATTCATCTGTGGGACTCTAAAATTTCAGGAAGCATTTGCTGTCGTGAGAGAAGCTTCCAGGAGAGTTCTTGGACTCAGACCTTTCGACGTGCAATTAATAGGTAACACAATCTCTGTGTGTGGACTGCAATCTTATCGTAGAAGACTGTTGAGTCACCACCCTATTTGGTTTATGTGCAGGTGGTATGGTTCTTCATAAAGGAGAAATTACAGAAATGAGAACTGGTGAAGGGAAAACACTTGTTGCCATTTTACCAGCTTATTTGAATGCATTGAGTGGGAAAGGTGTTCATGTAGTTACAGTCAATGATTATCTGGCTCGAAGAGATTGCGAATGGGTTGGTCAAGTTCCTCGTTTTCTTGGTTTGAAGGTTGGTCTAATCCAACGTACGTCTCTTTCTCTGAACTTCCAGATTGGTCAATGTGTTCATCATCTTCTTTGTTCATTGTCTGTTGTTCTCAGTGTTATAGATGCTTCACATGTTTTGTTTCTTTGCCAGAGAATATGACACCTGAACAAAGAAAGGAAAACTATTTATGCGACATTACGTATGTCACCAACAGTGAGCTTGGATTCGATTATCTGAGAGACAATCTTGCCACGGAAAGTAATTCTTGCTTTATTTCATCCTTTCACTCTGGGGTATATGAATTCGCCTAAATGTCTTTGCTGGGTTATTACTGAATGTACAGAGTGTGGAAGAGCTCGTATTGAGGGATTTCAATTATTGTGTAATTGATGAAGTTGATTCCATACTTATTGATGAAGCAAGAACTCCTCTCATCATCTCTGGGCCTGCAGAGAAACCTAGTGAACAATATTACAAAGCTGCAAAGATTGCTTCAGCCTTTGAGCGGGATATACATTACACTGTAGGAATCCTCAGTTATTCCTTTTGTTGTGAAAATTATTAAGTGGAGTTGGCCTTCCATCTTCTGAATTCTAACTGCTCGCTAAGATTTTTGGTGTTGCAGGTTGATGAAAAGCAGAAGACTGTTTTACTAACAGAACAGGGTTATGAGGATGCAGAAGAAATCTTGGATGTGAAAGATTTGTATGATCCCCGTGAGCAATGGGCATCATATGTTCTTAATGCCATTAAGGCCAAAGAACTATTTCTAAGAGATGTGAACTATATCATCCGAGCAAAGGAGGTTCTAATCGTGGATGAGTTTACTGGTCGTGTGATGCAGGTACTTGTTTGTTTTTCTTGCTTACTCATATAAAATATTCATCTTAATAAGAAATAATTAACATTCTTTGGTCATTTTAGTGATTGGCTAGGGCAGAGAAATATTCTTAGGCCTCCAGGATAACATAGAGAAATAAATTACATAGGAACCCACTGAATAAGTTTCTTTTTTCAGGGAAGACGTTGGAGTGACGGACTACATCAAGCAGTTGAAGCAAAAGAAGGCTTGCCTATTCAGAATGAATCGATTACTCTGGCATCAATTAGTTATCAAAATTTCTTTCTGCAGGTTGAAAATATCTACTTTCCACTTTTTAAATATTGTTATTTACATTTGAAATGTATAATTTCTTTTATGTTGTAGTTTCCAAAACTTTGCGGAATGACTGGTACTGCATCGACTGAGAGTACAGAATTCGAGAGCATATACAAGCTCAAAACTACAATTGTACCCACAAATAAGCCTATGATAAGAAAGGTTTGTCTCGCATCTTATGTTCTGAACTTGAACCTCAAAATTCAGGTGGTTCTTTGGGAAGTTATAAAATGCGTGCTCATAGGCCTTCTAATGAGATCTGCTATAAGCCTCCATGCTAGTTGTGGAAACACATTGTATGCTGTATTAGCTTCTAATTTTAGTGTTTTTTTTTTTTTAAGTTTCTCTTTCCGAGTCTTATACCTTGTAATATCACTTGCAGGATGAGTCAGATGTGGTTTTCAAGGCAGTCAATGGAAAATGGCGGGCAGTAGTAGTAGAGATCTCTAGAATGCACAAGACAGGTAGGGCTGTGCTAGTGGGTACAACCAGCGTTGAGCAGAGTGACGAACTATCTCAACTGTTGCGGGAAGCTGGAATAGCTCATGAGGTAGGCTTTCATGTACTTTTGATTATAACAAATTTCCGGCATGTATCTATGCAGAAATAAATCAAAATTCTGTTCCGTTGGTAATTTAGTCCAACCAAATGTTTGGCATTGAAATAAATGGTATATAATGATTATTTCCTGTACAAGAACTCTGACATATGACGTTATATGTATGTTGTACCAAAAGGTCCTTAATGCAAAACCAGAAAATGTGGAGAGGGAAGCTGAAATTGTAGCACAAAGTGGCCGTTTAGCGGCAGTAACAATTGCCACAAATATGGCAGGGCGTGGGACAGACATAATTCTTGGTGGAAACGCAGAGTTTATGGCACGTTTGAAGCTCCGCGAGATACTTATGCCCAGGTATTATGTGTGAAACATTCCAAAATATAAACAGGGCTAATAGCAGAGGAAACAAGATCCTAATTCACAAACGAATATTTTGTGAACATCTGATAGATCCTTTGTCCATCCTTGATATAATGGCGACTGGTTATGTACGTTTGTTTGACGTAGAACCTTGGAGTTCGTGTTTTTTTTTTGGCTGAATTTTTGTTACACTTTGACTGTTACTGCAGAGTAGTAAAGCCTACTGATGGTGTTTTCGTATCTGTGAAGAAGGCCCCTCCCAAGAGGACATGGAAGGTTTGGTCATTTCAGAGTCTCTGAATTTGGTTTAATGCATGGGATTCTGATGCCTTGAGCTAAATAGACAGTAAACTTTATAATTCAGGTGAATGAGAAGTTATTTCCATGCAAATTGTCAAATGAGAAGATTAGAATAGCAGAAGAAGCTGTACAATCAGCTGTAGAGGCTTGGGGCCAGAAATCGTTAACTGAGCTTGAAGCAGAGGAACGTTTATCTTATTCTTGTGAAAAGGTGAACAACTGAAAAATCCTGAATTTTATCTTGATATGTTCCATTAATTATCCGAGTCCTTACATCTTTCTTCGTGTTCTCAGGGTCCTGTTCAGGATGAAGTCATTGGTAAACTAAGGAATGCATTTTTGGAGATAGCTAAAGAATATAAGGGCTACACGGATGAAGAAAGGAAGAAGGTTAGTTGTATTACAGCAGAGCCGCGTGTTAATTACTTTCAAATGTCTGTTGTTGATATTTTATTCTCCTGAATCACTGCAGGTTGTGGAAGCTGGTGGACTCCATGTGGTTGGAACAGAGCGCCATGAATCACGCCGGATAGATAATCAGGTCTCTTAAAATATTTGTTGCAGGAGAGTTATGGTTGTATTAGGTTCCTTTTCGGTGAAATAAATCTTCTTGAGTATGTTTTGTTGCCCTCATCCAGCTGCGTGGACGAAGTGGCCGACAAGGTGATCCTGGAAGTTCCCGGTTCTTCCTTAGTCTTGAAGATAACATATTCCGAATTTTTGGTGGAGATCGGATTCAGGTGACATTTACATCTTCAATTTGTTAATCTTTGTGGAGCAAAAATCGCGTAAACATATAGTTTCCATTGAACTCTTAGGGTATGATGAGAGCATTTAGGGTGGAAGACTTACCAATCGAATCCAAGATGCTTACTAAAGCTCTAGATGAAGCTCAGAGAAAAGTTGAGAATTACTTCTTTGACATCAGGAAGCAATTATTTGAATTTGACGAGGTTCTCAACAGCCAAAGAGATCGTGTCTACACGGAGAGAAGGCGTGCTCTTGTGTCAGACAGCCTCGAACCTCTGATTATCGAGTATGCTGAATTGACAATGGATGACATTTTAGAGGTAAGCCGTTTGAAATTGGTGCTGTTAATGCAGTCCCGTATTCCCTCAAGTCTTTGTATACCAATAATGGTTGAAATTTCTTACCATTAATAGGCGAATATTGGCCGGGAAACTCCAAAAGAAAGCTGGGACTATGAAAAGCTCATTGCCAAAGTTCAGCAGTGAGAATCATATTTGTAAAGAGAAGCATTCACATAGATTATTACTTTCATTTGTTTAAGATCTTTTAACCTTTTAAAATTGAATCTTTTAGGTATTGTTATCTGTTGAATGATCTCACTCCGGATTTGCTGAAAACACAAGGATCAAGTTACGAAGCTATGCAAGATTATCTTCGTGCTCGTGGCCGCGATGCATACTTGCAGAAAAGAGTAAGTTAGATAGTTTCTTAGGCCTTTTTCACCGTAGTATAAAAATAACAGAAGCTGTATAGTTGATTAAGCTTTTGATTCTTAGACGATCGTGGAGAAACAACAACCAGGGCTAATGAAAGATGCTGAACGGTTCTTAATCTTGAGCAATATCGACCGGTTATGGAAAGAACACCTTCAAGCGCTTAAGTTCGTGCAACAAGCTGTTGGGCTTAGAGGATATGCGCAACGTGATCCACTCATTGAGTACAAGCTTGAAGGATACAATCTATTTCTCGAAATGATGGCTCAAATACGAAGAAATGTCATATACTCCATATATCAGGTTCTTCATCAATTTGAAACCTCTGCTTCACACAAACTCATTCACTCACCTATTGACTCGTTTCTGTATTTTACTTTTATAAATCGTGACAGTTTCAACCAGTACTTGTAAAGAAGGATCAAGAGAAGAAATCTCAGAATGGTAAACCGAGCAAACAAGTGGATACTATTAGTGAGAAGCCAAACCAAGTCAGTGTAGCAGATGAATCATCCTCAATTGCCAGCGCCTAAATGAATGTAACATCTTTTGGAAACAAGATCGGGAATTCTTCTTGGTGAATGCATTCGAGAAAATTTGTTGTCAAATCTCATTTATCTGTATATACTACTACAACACTGAGAAAGCATCACATTACAACAAGATCAAAGGATGTTGAAGTATTAGGTTAAGATAATTTCCTCTAGCTTTGACACTAATGGCTAGAGCTGTCTTGAGCTTAACCAACTCTCCTAATTTAAGAGAGGCTCGTTTATTATCTCTTACAAAGAGAACAGGAACATTCTTCGAAGCAGCTAAATGCTTTGTTAACATCCTCGGTTTACAATCTGCTACTACAATCACTACCTGTGGTGCAATCAATCATATATTCTCATGCCCTGCAAGTATTTAAGCACCACATGTCATATCTAAATCAATTTAATTTCACATGCTTGTGGATATCCTTCTCGTCCACAACCACGGTCATTACAATGACTGCGTCTACATCCATATTGATCATCTATACTTTTAAAGCTGCAACATTCACTTCTGTAAATGAAGCCGATTCAATAGAATGAGTTTGATGGTTTACAAATTTATTATTTTATGTGATTGCCAAAAATGTCCACGATCTTGTTTTGATATATATTTATTCTTTAAACTATTATGGATAAGTTTTCTTATCATAAGTCATTTTCGACTTACCGATGGTATCAAGGAGTTTATTTAATTTCTCTTTAAATGCATTCTTACTACAAGTATCCCTCTCATATAATTATTTCTAGAGATATCAAAGGCAGCAATCTCAAGTTTAACCAAATTTGACATGACAAGTAATAATTTTCTCTTCTAGATAAAATTTATATGTTTTCATAAATGTCTTATTGACATTTATTTTACCGTTTTTCTGGAACATTTGGAAAAGTAGAAATGGAGTCATAGTCTACCATACTGATCAGTTTAAAGAACAATATCGCCTAATCATCTCGAAATTAATATATGTATGGGGAAAGATTAACCCATATTGCACGCCGGCAATTTTTTTTTTTGTCAACGGCAGATTAATTAGGTCACAACTGACCGGCCCCAGTAGCCAAATTTCTACATAATGTAGTCGAGAGGACTCGATCTCTGGTTGTGAAAATAAGCTGGCTTAATTGGATTTATCGCTCTAAGAGCCATTTGCCACGCCGGCCATTAAATAAGCGAACATTGTAACAGTATGTAAAATGGAAATGAAGAGTGTCTGTATGCCGTAAACCGATAGAATAATTTCTGGTTATGTATCCGGTTTACTTCCTTTGTTTCTATATTAATAAGAATCTATTTTCTCTCTAAATATAATACTATTTTGGGCTTTTTAAAATCTTGTATAGTTGTATACATGAAATTATTCAGTTCGATGTCCGGTCTTCTGTAATTTCGATTATATATGATTCTGTTTTGGTTTGGTTAAGGTCAGCTCAATTCGGTTTGTTTGTTTATACTCTCTTTCTTCAAACATGTCTCTTCAAATTTTTTGTATGGATGAAACTGGAAGATGTTTGTCTCAGCGTTATCTTCTCCTTCAACGATTCTCATCAGACCATTAAAACGAAATGGGCCAAACCGGTCACTGGTTCGAAAAATCCTCTGTCTGAGCCAGAGGAATCAAAGCAAAATCAATACCAGAAAATCTTGGATCGTCCCAGTAAGTCTTTCTCTGTTTGGTTCAGGCTTCGTCTTGGGTCCTCTTCTTGATGGTCTCCACTCACGTGTCGATCTCGTGGTTTACCAAAATGGAGCATTTCAAATCGGTCCTCTTCATACAAACATCTGGGTAACATAAAACTCTTTAACTTTAAATCCTTTCACATATCAGTTATGTTTTTGATAAAATGTTGTTTTTCAGGTACCGTTCTTGCTTGGCTTATTTTACTCGACAGTGGGTTTAATCCAACTTCTATTGGATGATAAATCCTCAATAAATCCCCCACGTGGCAGCCTAGACAAAACCGTAACTTCACTGTTGTAAGTCTGTAGTACTCTTGTTGTTTAGGTGAGTACAAGTAGCAATTTTGAGATAGTGGAAGTGAAATTCTAATATGCTTTTGCTGAATGAAACAGAGCACTAGTGTTGTTCTTAGAGCTAAGTGCTGAAATGTACAAAGCTGGAGTTTCAGACAACATAGAAGCTTACATTCTATTTGCTTTAGCAGAATTTCTCTGGTTCTCTTTAGATAGAACTTGGCTTGGCTTCACCATTGCCACTCTCCTCGGTATTGCATGTCCCTTCGCCGAAATCCCCATTATGCAGTAAGTAAACTGTTTAATTCAATCCCTTGACAGTTGACAACCATCTCTCTGTTTCTATAGAATTAAGTCTTAAGAGATTGACATAACCTGATTAAACAGATACTTGCATCTGTGGTATTATCCAGAAGCTAACATAGAGATCTTTGGCCAGGTATAATGAATTTACACAAACATCTTTTCGAACAGAAAACATAACATGAATACTCTGTTTCATTTGTTGATTTGTTTTCTGGTGAAGGGATTGGTTACTTGGACAACAACTTGCTATTTTGTCTACACACCGTTCTTGATCAACCTGGCAAGATGGCTCAGGACAGTTATGGAAATAACTACTAACGATGTGGACATTAGCTAAAACAAAGAGCAATGATGTTTTTACAAATATATTGTGGCTTTCTTTATGTTTTCTAACTTGTAAAGGTTACATTAGATATGTCCTTGAACTTTTCTTTAATTGCTGCTTTTATTCCCATTCCGATAGATTCTGGTCCAACATAATTTACAACGCAGTCCTCGCCTTCAATTGATAAAACTTCTACACTTCCGCCATAGTTCTTGATTGCAGGCCGCAGTATATCGAGATGAGCATTCACTGCCTGCAACCAAAACCAGTCAAAAGAAAACACAGAAGAAGATATCAAAGTGTAATACACAAAGGAGTTCACACCTCCACAGTTATCTGCTTAACTTCTTCATCAAAAACTTGTCGAATATCTTTCAAAGCATCTCCAAACTTTTCCTTGAGTACCCTCTCTATTCCCATTGTCATGGTTGTTGAAGAACTTGGACAGCTAGTACATGCTCCTAAATATACAACACAATTCAACAGAATCTCAATTACATAACATCCAAACACTACTATTACATCTTTGGCGAAATTGATTATCACTACTATTACATCGTTCACATGGCAGCTGCTAACTTTGACTGTTTAAATGAGAAACTGATGAACCATAAACTAGAAGGAAAGAGAGAGAGACAGATGCAAGCTTGTTCATTACATACATGATCAAACTCTGTTATACCAAGAACAGTCAATAATCCAAATTGCTACATGAAGTCGTCCTGTCTCAAGTTCGAATCCAGAGTTCTATAGATTCCAGCAACTCAACCACCAAAAAAGTTTCTATCTTGTTCGAACGAAATCAGCAAATCCTAATTCCAAAATCAGCAATTTTGTAATGATATTCAAAAAAAAAATTAACCTTGGAGTTTGAGAGAAACTACACCATCTTCAACGGAGACAACATCGACGTTTCCACCATCAGAGATCAAGAAGGGCCTAACATCCTCGAGCACCAAATCAACATTTTTAGGTGTCAATTCGAAAGTCTGAGCTGAATAGAGACCTAGAGATGCGCCAGATGCTAAAGGTGATATCTTTTCTCCTTGATTCGAAGCATTTATCACCAATCGATGCAAAATCGCCGTTCTAGAGATCGGTCTGTGTCTGATATTAGCAAACCATACAAATCTTGAGTTTTGGTCGGAGATTACATGAAACCCTATTCTAGTTGATGATGATGAAACCAGAATTTTGGAGCTTCCGCTAATGGAAGTCGCAAGTGAAGCCATCGTTCAATTCTGATCTCTAATTTTTTTATTTTTTCTTAAACAGTATTCAAAGCACGATGGAGAAGAACCTAATAATTGCACAATCATCCCTTAATTTAATACGGTTTTTAATGTAGACAACTAAGTAATAAATGGATCAAACTAATAACAACCCAATCCGTGTTAGTGAGAGAAAGGACACGTGTCGGTTTAGGATATGAGTTTCTTCTGTAGTGAGTTTGACTTTAAGTTAGTTTGACTTTTAGTAAGTTTGACCAATTTATAGTTTGACTTTTCGAACACGTTGCCGACAGTGATGGGCATAACCAACCACCACAGACATAACTTAGTTCTGTCCATTTCCGATATGGGAACTCGGAACAGATGATTTCTGCTGTACAGATTTATTTTTGCTTTTTGTAGAAAATGAAATAGATTATTATAACACTCCTATAAAATTGACTAAAGTGTGTATATAATTTACATAGTCAACTACCAAATATAGATTTGTTTCTTTTTATTTAGAAATAAAAATAAAAAGTAAATTAACTGAAGTCTATGTCAACAATTTTAAATTATAAAATTATAAAAACACCAACAGTATATTAACTTACGTCTATGTCATTTTTCTATATTGAACTGTGTTTTATTTTTGATTTAGATGATAACAGTTTTTAGAATACGATAAATAATTTAAAAAAATAACTGTTTTTTAGCAATTAGATTTGTAAAAATGATTAGCTGAATTATTCTAACTAATAGTTTATAAAAAATAGGTGTTAGATTTTTAACTTCGAATTTTCAAAATTTACAAGTTTTTTTATAAGTTTTTGTTTTTTTTTTCTAATCCTTCATTTTTTGAACTTTAAATCTTGCTCGTGAATTTGTAAATGATAAAGTGGATTGTACTGAAAAAATAATTGTTGACAAAAATAAATTTATAATGCAAATGTAGATTGACTAAATTTTTTTATATGGAATTCTTTTCTTCTTTTTTCTCTTCACATGCTCACATGGTTTCTAAAGCCCTAAGCCCTAGCTAGGCCACTAGCTAGTGAATGTTGAACGTATAGCTTTGCGTATTTATGTAACTATATATTTTGAGTTTTGACCAACGAATGGTCGAATGTGCCATATTCACAGAAAAAATGAAATGAAATTAAATAAATTTCAATTGACGAGGAAACGAAAGAAACTATAGGTACAGTTACAAAACCAATCAGTGGCCATTATATATACAAGGCTATATTTGTTTCTATACATGATTTACAATAAGTTTGGTCACATTATTTGAGCTACACCGTTACAATATTTATGATGCATGTGCCAACCAAAATTATCCGAATTTAATAGCTTTTCAACTTGGCCCAGTTAATTAATATACATAATTACTAAATCAATTTTTTTGTGGGCCATTGTTTTACATATTCACTGGAATTCAATTTTAAAGGCATATAACAAACATTTTGGATGATATAATTAAATATAGAAACACTACACTAGATGATTACATACACGGATTGAAGTTACAAATAATTTATGTTTTTAATCATTAAAACTAAAAAGTATCTGTTTATATGTAATGATTAATATTTTAAAATATATCTTTTTATGAAACTCTGTATATAACAGTCTTTTATCTTTGTTTCTTATATTCCATGGCTTAAATTTGATTTGGAAATTTGATAGCAAATCTAAGATTAAAATATCAATCTTGTATTACTGCACAATTTTGATTATTGTTTACATATTCTGTTATATTCTATTTTGCATTTCTCTTTATGGACAAAGGTCTTGGATTTTAACAATAAGAATCATAAAATATTCAAGAAAATATATTATTTTACATCATTTAGCTTTTTATTAAATTATTTGTAAAATGAGAATTTAGTGTATTTAGCTATCATTTGCATATATAATATATATCGTAAACTAAATTTATGGGTGTTTAATCTTTTTAGGACTATTAGATTACTTTCATATATAACCTATAGTGTAGAAAGTAGAGAGTTCTTAAATATATATGTTGAAAAAATGAAATTTGTTAATCTTATTTAAAACTAGATATTCAACAGATTTTGAAGAAAAAAACTTACGATTTATTATATAGAAGATGTGTATATTATATGAAAAAGATAGTTACATGCATTTACGTACACATTATTTTAAAAAAACAAATGAATAAACGACTCGTTAATTACAACCCAAGAACCGAAATAAAGTTTCTCATATCCTATGAATAAAATTAATTTTTCTTCACAACTCCATTATTACCAGCCAAGATCAAATACTTGTCTTTTCGCGTGAGCTTGGTGCACTCATAATCCAATGCCTTACCAATATTGCTTTGAACTTGATTAGCCACTTCAAACTTCAACTTCCCATCAGGATCTTGACATGTGGCACCGGAAACAGAGTCGAGAAATTGAACAGTGTAAGTCGGAAAAGGATCCATGAGGAAGAAAAGTGGATCAAAAGCCTTAAGACCACTTGCTGTTGTTCCATAGAAGAAGGTCACGTCTGACGTCATTGCCACAGGAATGATGACGTCACTAATCTCAGTGAACAAAGGACTAAACCTAAGCATGTAAGGTTCTCTGCAAGTGGTTCCTTCAGGACAAACCACAAGATCTCCTTCTGTCAACAATTTTTCCATGGCTTGACCGTCACTGACCCGATCACGAGTCAGTCTAACAGTCTTGATCGGAGCCAAAAGCTCTGATACTCTACTCAAACTATATGTGACGGTCTTGATGTTTTCCTTCTTCAAAGCGAATCCAACAAAGAGAGGATCCAATAAAGTCCTGTGGTTACACACAAAGAGAGAACCTTTACTTTGACTTAAGTCTGACCTTTGAGACGCAACTTCTTTACTATCGACGGTTAGTCTGCAACCGGAAAAAGCTAGGATCGGGATTGAGAAAGTGTAAGGGATGCATAGAGATACAAAGAGTCTAGCTGCTGCTGCTACAATTGCAAAAGGACCCCACATGAACAAGACCAAAGTGGTCATAAGTGTTGGTTTGATTGCGAGACGACCATCATGAAAAATCAATGGTTTAGGGTATTGTGTTCTTGATAGGCTTTGCCAGCTTCGTTTGTCAGATTTCTTCACGAAATAAATATCCTAAAGATAAGAAGAAGACAAGAGAAAATCAGTTGTGTATCATTACCTGAAAACAATGAATGAAAATACCTAACACGATCGGTTATATATAGCTAAGATATTGCTATTCAAATACAGCAAGATATATTTCACTGTATGGCTAATAACTATGCTTACAGGTTATGTCGTTGTTACTTATACGCATTTAATGATAAAGGCCTTGGTTATTGTTCTGTTTATATTTTCATATTGTCATATCATAAAAACAGAATACCAGATGTGTGATCTCACTATCATCAATGTTACAATCACAGAGATACTACGTAGTCGCTTTCCCTATTTAGTTAAGTATATATCAATAATTGAAAATCATGCTATAGATAGAAATATTTCTATTTATATATTCCAAATGGATTCTCGACGGTTTAGTTTTTTCAGTCGAAAATCCTCGACGATATCCACTTATGTCGAGATATGGTCGGGTTTTTTAATTTTTATTTATACTATACAGTAGAACCTCCATAAATTAATACTCGATAAATTAATAATCTCTATAAATTAATAAAATTCTTTTGTCCTAAGTTGGACCAATGTAAAATTTGATCAAATTTAATAAATTAATAAAAGAATAATTATTTTGAAACTCCTATATAGAAATATAGTCCTAAAAATATTATAAATTAATAATTGTAAATATTAGGCAACATATACGTATAAATTATAAAATATATGTTGACATTCTATTTTGTTATTTAACATATATGAAAAAAAAACAAAAATGGAATATCAACATATTTCTGTATAAAATATGTAAACATCAAAATAAATGGAAGTTTAAACATAGAAGTTTAATAATATATGCCATAAAAAAAACTTTTGTATTTTACATTTCAGAATGTTTGTATTTTTTTACAGATTTTTCTATTAGCCAATAATATTAATTTATACATAAATTAATACTTCTCTAAATTCATAATTTTTTAAAATATCAACATTATTAATTTATAAAGGTTTAACTGTATAGTTTGTTTAAGTATTTGAAAAATCCTGACGAACATTATTTATGTCGAGATTTTTGTCAAGTTTAAATATGTTTCTTATAGTGAGATATATATATATATATATATATATATATAAACGTAAAAAGTAACTAGAGAATGAGAAAGAGACTAACCTGACAAAGCTGAGAAACTAGATATCGATGAAGAGAGGTATTGAAGGAAGTGATGCCAATAACACGACCAGTGTTAAGTCTTTCTTTACGAACCAACTCATCAAACACAAGATTATGTTTTGTCTTATCTTCCATAATCCCTAAGTAGTAACCACTAACGACCTTCATTTCTCTTCCAACCACAACTTCAATATCCAAGTAATCTCTTAAGAATCCTTCAATCATAACTTGAGGAAGATCATCACTAACTCCAATCCTCTTTCCTCCTTTCTTCAACACTTGAAACATCTCGAGACCGACATCTTCTAGAAAGTACTTTGGCAAAACTGCACCACCAGCTCTGAAACCTTTCTTCTTGATCCCAAAGAAACTCACCATTACCATGACTTTAACTCCCATTTCATGGCTCATTAAGCTTATCAATGGATAAAGAATGAAGAGAAGAAATGACCTTATTACCCCTCCAGCCTCGAATGCAACTAGCATGAAGTAAGGGAAGAGAGAATCTGATTTGAGAAGAGCTCCTTCAACGTTGAAGATCAATGTATGACGTGATATATCAGATTGAAAAAGAGAAGAAGGACCATTTTGGTATTTTGGTTTAGGGTTTCGAAATCGCCGGAGGATAAACCGATAGAATATGAAGACAATAGACTGGAGAATTGAAACTTTGGAAGCCATTTTTGTTTTGGTTTTGAAAGCTTTTGTGTTTGATTTTGTTTTAGACACAACTGAATGTTGGATTACAAGTGGTTCAAGGTGGTCTTTATATAGCAAAGCTTTGACAATTTTACCCATAAACATGTTGTGTATTTACATGAAATTGCCATTGAATGTTAACGTACAGCTTGCATGATTATGCATTAAATGAGATTACAAGTGAAGATATATGTGAATAATATATTTGAAAAGTATACGCGTGTTGGCTTAGACAAACTAAAACTTAGTCGCAAAGAGTATGAGTCAAAGCTTTTGTCTATTTAAAATTAAATTACAGGTATAATTATTTCTGGTTAGCTAAATAAAATAACATGAGTCAAAGTTTGTGTATAATCGGAGATTAACACACATAAGTACGTGATTACAAGTCTTGTTCCACTTTGTTTAGATGATGTAAGTTTTCTCTAATACGGTATTAGAAATTATGGTCTTCTAAAACTAGATATTTCACATTATATTTGAAGATTTTTGACAAATTTTTAAACTTTTATATTTGCAAGACAACATCATTCAGATACGCATAAATTATTCTCGTTATATAGAGAACATCATTTAGTGTATATATGTAATACGATATTGGAGATTTTGCTCTTTCAAATCTAAATGTTTTCATAAAATAAAAACGACTCACATATATTCATATATGAAAGAGTATTCAGATTCGTATGAATGATTTTCTTTTTGTTAACTTAACTCAGATGATTCTAGTATAAAGAAAACATTTTCTGTACAATGTAATTTGACACTTACCAAACAATAATATATTCGATGTGGATCCGTTTAATCTTGCGTAAGATTCTCTAGGATTTGCTTATTTCTTATTTGAATACTTTTGAATTACTATATATATATATAAATATATCCAAGTGGGAATGTTTCATTAAATGCCTAGTTAGAAGGTCCAAAACACAATGTAATGAAAAGATATCGTACTAAAATGACCATACATATGACTAAAGAAAATTCTGATTGAGTCAAAAATATATATCTATAACTAAGTAAAAAAACAGAATTTTTTTTGTTACTATTACTGCAGATAGAAATTCGATTTTTGGTGTCTTAAAAATTTGTAAAATAATTACATCATTGAGCCATCTATCCTCGACAAAAATTTAAATGATAAAGAATCATATAACTAGCGTAAAGATGTTGATTGAAATTATGTATATAGTAGGAGAAAACTGACTTTTTTTTGTATGATATTTTATCGGTTGTTTCTAAGAAAGAAAATTAAAGGGACCACTTACTCCAAAATTAGATTATCTTGACACCAAATTAGCAAAAAAGAAATGAGAAAAACATGTCCTACAAATATTAGCATATCGAGAAATTAATAGTTTGTCCAAAAAATAATTGCTAACCAAATGAATGTAGTCCACAATGGTTAAGATCACATAATATCTCACAACTAATAACTAATCCATATATGCAATTTCCAAACTAATTCCTAACTAAAGCAAATCAACATGACCTACATATGTTTCTAATATGGTATCTTGAGAACATTCTAGTTTCAATAAGGGCAAAATATGAAAAAAATAGAGAGTAAAGATTGAAAATGTAAGAAGAAGTGGGGATGATAATAAATAGAGAGTTAAAACACATTGAATGCGAATGAGTGTGTGGTCTGTGCGTGGGCGTGGAATGGGGATCTTCTTTTAATTACTTAATTACTGTTTTTATTTTTATTTTAGTCTTATTTTAACTTTGGTCAAATGGTACAATATTCTCAAAAATTCTCAATAATATATGGTTGATATATTATTACACAAATCGAAGGGAGATTCGCATTGCGTACGTAATTGCAGCACGTTAAGAGATGAATATCTATAGATTTAGTTTATATATAATCTGTAGTCAAAATCAAATCTATAGCTTAAATTCATCTTTTATAAATTATAAATAATATTTTATATATATACGATACAGATTTTGATAAAAACTAAAGTATAAATAGATTTTATTACTAGACTAAATTTTTTTTTCCGAGTTATATATATAACTTATTTATTGTAAATTAATCTTTGTTTTTGTTTTGACTTTTGATATCATTTATGTGCTTCAAAATAAATAGCGTTTGAATGTTAAAGTCATGTAGACATAAACCTACCTAGTTTTGTTAATTATTTGTGGTCCTCTCTATATTTTATGGTTGGTTTTTGTTCTATTATATCCGATTATTGGTTGTGAACTTTTCGGGCAAACCGTTTTTAAGAATCGATTTTCTATGATTTTCATCTTTGCTTTTTAGTTCTCTTTTTAAGTTTAGACAAATTTTCTTTATTATGGTCCCTCTCTTTGTGGAAATATGTAGCTTTTCCAATCGATAACATGTCGGTAGTTTAAGTTTGTGTACTGAAAATCCAAAAGACATGTTCGATTTGTTTACATAGAACTTTCCAATTGAGAGAATATACATCGACTGTTAGAATGATCTCAACTCTCGAATATTAAAATTCTCGCTGGTTGGTAGAGTAGGTGATCTGCTATAAATATTTTGTTTTCTTAGTTGGTATATACAATCTCTATCTTTATCGTAATTTGTATTCTCTCTTTGATTTATCAATCAAAATCAGAGACAAAAGAGACGAAGACAAAACCGTATCGCTCAAATATCATAATAGTAATTAAGGCTCTAACTTCCTATAGACAACAAGATTTATGCCTAGATTAGGTCATATATGAATTATACATCAAGACATGTATTATTACATTAAGAGTACCTAAGCATAATCTTATCTTCTAACAAGACCAAAATATGGAAGACTAAAAGATCCAAATTTGAGAATGAACTGAGGAAAGAGAGAATAGAGGACTCAAAATAAATAAAAACAATATTAAGAAAAGTGAAAAAAGAGTTGACTTAAGAAGAAACATGATGGATGGTGCATGGAAAGCTTGAAGTTGAAGATGCATGAAAGGCTTCAAAGAGTTGATTTTAATGCATTTTGATCCGCCTAAAATGGATGTAACATGCAATCTACGTACATTGCTCTTTTCATTTATTAATTAAGGTTGTATATTTTTCACAATTTTTTATTTATTTAAAATTTCTCTTTGATTAATATAGATATATGGTTTTGTTTTGAATATGAATAATAACTATATCAACTTGTTTTTCTTTCATCCATTATCACCCCCCAGAAAAAAAAACTATTTCTGATTTTTTTTGACAACCAGTGTAAAAGAAGATCAACTATGATATATAAATTATATATATCTATATATATATTGTGTGATACATTTTTTATACGATTCAAGACAAAGGTAATAAAATTTCAGTTATAATTATCTAAATTTATTATATATTTTTAACAGAAAAAAAACTTAAAATCCCAATAGAAACCAAGAAAAGAAAAAGAAAATAATTGTTTGGTTATAAACCAAATATGAATGATTTAAAAACTATAGATTAATTACTCGATATAAAATACTTTACATTAGTAAATTTGGGTTATTCAGAAAAAGTCTAATCAAAACCCTCATTGACATATATATAAATTTAGAGTTTGGAGGAGTTTGGATTATAGATGAATCTGATCCAATTGTTCAGACAAAAATTCAGAAGTTTTATACATTTTTTTCACTTGTGAAATATTGAAAAATAAGAATGGAATTACAGTAGGTGAAATAAAAAAGAAGCTAAACTTTACAATTCTTTCTTCCCTTTTTTACTATTCAAAAATTTTCTTTTTTTTTAGAAGTTGGTAATTTTACTTTTTATTTATAGAAGTTTCTTTCAAATAATGTTGAATAGGGTAAAAATAATAATGTACTTTTTTACCCAAAAAGAGAAACAAATTATGATATCGGGAAAAAGTAATGCCGTCTCTTTTTGTTGTCAAAGTCTTGTTAATTGTTATTGTCACAAGTCATTTTCTTCTTGTCCCTAATTTAACTAAGTGTAAAGTGGTATGTTCAAATCTTATTATGTTTTACTTGAAAAACTTAGATTATAGATGAATCCTTGTTGTAGATCCAATTGTCAAGTCATTTTCATTTACTAAAAAAACTCTTAATTTTGCAGCTATGGAAAATGTTCATTACTTATCATTTATCTTCATAAAATTTATGTACAAGAGTTAAAAACAGAACAATTTAGAAAGATTTCATCAAAGATAGATGTCAGCATCATCATTATCAATTAACAATTAACAATCATGAATCATCAATCATCATCTGTATGCCTCAATTTCTGTTGAATATAATGATGATGCCTAAGAAGCAGGACACAAACAGTGAAAAGCTCAAAACCATTATTATCATCAATCACCATCAGCATCATTGATTAGGTCATAAGACTCATGTCACTATACAAACCTAACTTAGAAGCTGAGGACAAAACAATGAGTAGACCCATCCACAAGATTATGTACAAGCAGAGCCCAACACAGAGACAAACATGTGAACCACAAGAACAGAACAATAGACTAATGTCAAGAATTTACTGACAAACAAAATCAACAAGTTGTGTTTTTGGTTACATTACAAGAATCAGAAGAGAAACTTCATCTGGTAACTTCTCTTCTGTTCTCTTCATTGTCTGCACCTGAAACTCTCTTATAACTGAAATGTAATTTACATAGAACATCATTAGAACTTTCCCTGAATCTCAGTTAATTCAGTTTAGAACCTCTTCTTTTTAATCAGTGAGGCTAGTTTGCAATGTGATGAAGAAAAAAGTAAAGAATCTGACCTGAAAGAAGTAGTTGGGCTAGGATCGATTCTCTCACGAGGAGCAAACTCATTGTAGAATTGAACAGAAACCACACGGTTAGATGGTGCAGGTGAATTATCTGAAAGCAAACTAGCATTGCTTGTGAAGAACCCTGCAAAAGAAAAAGACAAATAGAGGAAGTCTGATGAAACAACAGGAGCTTTAGTTGGTCATTTAGCAAGCACAAACGCAAACATAGAACCAAAACGAAATACCTAATAGAAAAATTTGACAAATATCGTCAAAGTTACCACAAGAAAGAGGAAATCTCTGTGATTGCTGGAGAACCAACATTGTGTAACACAACAAAGATAAGACTTTGGAGTTGTTTACGAATCATGTGAATGCAATACAAAGTCTGTGAAACCAAACTAATATAGTAATTATGAATTTAATCAAAGAAACTTCAAACTGAATTTACCTTGAAAGATTAAGAAGATGAAGAATATAACAGTCACTATCATGGCAAAGATGCTACTGCAAGGAGAAGATGACTTTGCTCCTTTCAATCTTTTCAATGCTTTCATTCGTTCAATCCGAGCACGCTTCCTCATAGCAAGCTCAGTGATTTCCTTCATCAAGTTCTGGTCATTTGCACTCAATGATGGACCTTTGGGAGGTCTTGGTGGCTTTGAAGGTTTTCTTGTCTTCTTAAACTTAAAATCATCGATTTTTCTATCCGAAAGGTCCAAACTTTGACTGCTTCTTTCTCTTCGCTTTCCTTCTCCCACCAAAGGGTTTATTAGATCCTCACCAATCTTATCAGTCCCATCAAAACTTACACGTCCACTCCAAGCATGATTCTCTGAAATCCCTTCTGCTGAAACAAGATTAGCCGTAATCTCTTGTGTTTTATTGAACCTACCATCTTCAATGTCTACATCAAGTTCTTCTTCTCCTGAAACATTTTGATCCATCCCTCACAAATCCAAAGCTGATCAAACCCTTAAGGATTTCCCCTGAATGATTAATCTTTTTAATGATTTCCTCTCTTAAACCCTTAGGTCCACCTAACAATATGAACAAGATACAGCAAATGAGATTAGCATAACAATTCATCCACAGAACTGCAAAGAAACATAAACAGAATTTGTTACCAACAACAAATGCTAATAAGACTTAGCTAAAACCCTTACATCAACGAATCACCTAAGCTTTCGAATCCACCAAACAACCACTGAGACCTATCAATCATAGTTCGTAAAATCCTATAATTTACTGAAATAACCCAAACCAGAAAAAACAAAAAAAGTTCGGAATTTTTTAAAAACTTTCAGCAGATAAGATTTTCTTCAATACGAAGAACAAATGCAAGACATATTTGACCTGTTTATAAAACCTATAATCTAGAAAGACATAGCTGATACATCAAAGATTTTAAATTTAAAGTGAAACCTAAGAAGAGATCAGAAAAGTTAGCTCCATTCAACAAAAGCAAATACCTTAGAAACAAAAACTCATGGAATCAAGCAAAATAGCTGGAAATGTCGAAAACCCTTGATGCTACAAGATAGGAGGAAGACAAAAAGATAAAACTTTGAATCCAATTATGGGAGAAGAAAGAGAGAGTGACCAACCCAAAATTAGGATTTAGGGTTCATAAGGGTCAAAATTTGTTTTAATTTTAATTTTGTTTTGTGTTGTGTCTTTTTATATAAAAATAGAGAAGACACAACACACAAGAATGTCTTTTGGATTATATGTCACCGAACGAATTGAAATATGTTAAATCTTTGAAGACGTGCCAGCTTTGCTCAGCATCTACGGACTTTTGGGTCTTGTCTTTTTCAATCTTTTCTAATTTTCTAATTAGGAAATCAAATTTTTTTAAAAAAAAAAATTAGGAACCAATACACAAATGGCAATTAATTAAATTTTTGAAAAGTACCACTAAAAATGGATAAGCTTCTTTTATTTTTCTAGCCTTTATGGTATCCATGATTGACATTTTTGTTTTTCAATCCATAATTAACTTCTAGAAGTCAAATAATGTTTTATGTTTTCACTTACGAAATCAAGTAAATCTTATATGTAAAATCTGGTCTCCTTTAGCACAAAAAACACTGTTGAAATATCTAACAAAAGAAATCAAAATACCATTAGAAGTTTAACCAATAATTTCTAATTTAATTGATTGTCTTTTATTATAGTTAAATAGTTAAATCTATTATCTACCAAAATTTTATTTTAGAAAATCATTTAATCTACTAAAAATAGATAAATTAGTAGTAATGTTTTTTTTTACAAGTTATCATTATATTGTGGAAATAGTAGGATTTTAAAACTACTATACTAGTTAACAAAAAAAATGGTCTAATCTCGCATAAAAACTTACAAGTTATGAATCGGTTTTGTTTCTATTATTATATAATGAGTAGTCTTTACGTTATAAAAAGGTTTTATTATTTTTCTGTTATGTTTGATATTTACTAACTTCAACTAATAATTCCATCCTTACATATACTATTTATATATGTTCACTAAGCAAATCTTACTGTGTTGTGTCAACAAATCCATCATATAGTTTAACAAAAAAACAAACAGAGCTATTTTTTTGTCACTAAAACTTAGACATCAATAAGAACATAAGTCGCAGTTGATAAAGTTTTCTCACCAAACATTTTGCCAAATGTATATTTTTTGGCTTCTGTTGATCGACCATAAATGATACTGGAGTTGATAAGGACAAATGTATTCAATATGTATATACAAAAATTAGCCGTTACGGTCCCATTATCTTACGACGCACGTTGCCTAAAGGTCAATGTCATGGGCCCTTTGTGACATTAACATTGACTCACATAATAACTTAATTAAATAGTGATCAATATACAAACATTGGCTTAATACATTGAAAATTTCATTTTCATCTTGCAATAGTGATTCCTGGATTAACAAATCTAAGGTAGCAAAACATAGCGATTAAACGTTGGCTACATGTTTCAATGTTGGCCCTGGAATTTGTTATGTTCATATATTTTGTTGGATTCAGTTCAGATTAGTTTTTCTTATTTTAGGTCGGATTCGAGTTTTAGTTTATATATCCTGTCCATAGCTAAATAAAGCATTTGCCACATTTCATATTTAACGTTCAAGACAAACTAGGATCTCTAACATTGAATCTAGATCAAAATCGACTAATTTTTATGGATATAATAAACCATTAAACACTTTCATATCAGGTTAAACACCGTTGGAAGAAATTTAATTTGCTATATAATAGTAAAGATTTGGCATCATAGAAACAACAATTTTACTTATTAAAATAATATACAATACAGATGTGAGAGAGATGTGAGATTGTTCAATCCAAGGAACAAAGAAACTGAGTTTACCATTATCATCTTCCCATTTAAACTCAACTTCCTTGTCATTCAAGTAACACATCACCAGAGCTAAACTTGAATACGCCATGAATTTCCCTTCACCTTTCAATTAAACTCTTACGCAGTTCTCACCAGTTACCTCCATGTTCTAAAACAGTTCCCCTACATTTAAACATATTAATAAACCCTAGAGGTACAAATCTAACCCTAGAGCTTCCTAGTTCCGTGACTGGCACGAAACTAAATAGGTCAAACGTTGATGATTCCAGGGTTATCTCTATTGGATCCGATTTCGAACTCATGAAAAGGATTTCTTCAGATTGAAACTTGTAAACTAAGTAATCTCCATCGTAGCTCATTCGAGAACTTGCAGCTTCTGGATTTTGATCCCATTCGATGTCTGAGACATGAATTGTTCCCGAAACTGTCTTGTAACATTCTTTGAATCCCTTAAACATATGTTCCTTTGGGCTCCATCCAGCTCCTTGACAGTTAAATGCTCCAATTACTCCTCCAAACTGCAACATGTCATCTGGTTTTAAGTACAGTTTCGATCTTTTCAACAATTAATTTGATTGTAAATTGATTACCTTGTTGAAGCTGAAGATTTTGAAGTTTGATTCTTTGTCAATCAAATGGTTAATCTTAAAAAGTGAATCTCTAGTAGGAAGTGCATAGTGGAGACACCTTGGGATTGTACCATCAAAGAAAGCAAGTTTCTTAATGAGATCAAAGTTATGTGAGGTTTTGCCAAGATGGTCACTGAGGTAGATTGGCCCACCAGAGATGGCTCGAGACGCAGCATGGTACTCAGCACAAACATGGTCTGATTGGAACATATCCCAATATGGTTGAATCATTTGACCCATCCAAAAACTGTTGTAAGCACAGTGAATAATGTGTACTCCTTGTAACCAATACACTCCTTGTGGATCACCATGTGGGTCTTGCCACCAATAGTCATCACCTGATCAACACTCAAACTTTGAGATACTTATAGAAGCTATAGAGACAAAAGCAAAATTATTTAATGTATTACCAACTCTGCCAATACAGATTTGTTTTGTAGCAAGGAAGAAGAAGTAATTTCATTGTTGCATACTGGAGATTACTTCAGTTCCATTGAAATTCTTTATCATAGATTTTGTCAGAGCATCATAATAATCTTTAGCACACTCTACTCTGTTGAAAAGTGATTCAAATTACAATCAATGATTTCAGTTACATGTTTTGCTAGTTTTTATTTCTAATCAATTGGGGATTTCAGTTTTTACTTTTAATTATAGGACATAATGAGTTCATGGGTGTAGTGGGTGCTGTTACATTTTTGTTTCTTATAACTTCATGTTGTCTCTTTCATTTTCGATTATCAGAGAATAAAAGATTTTCAGCAAAACTTTCTTTCTGTTCTCTGTTCTTTTCTTACTCTGTTTCTTCTAGTGTTTTGTCTCGTAACAACATTGTGGTATCAGAGCTATGGCAGCCAATGGATCGAATCAGCAAGGTACGGTTCCGATATTTAAAGGTGAAAAATATCACCTTTGGAGTCTCAAGATGAAGACAATGTTCAGATCTCAAGAAAGTTGGGATTTGGTGGAGAATGGATTTGAAGATGCAAATCCTGCGGAACCTGATCAACAGTTACGAGAGAGACGCAAGAAGGATGCAAAGGCGTTGTTTTGGATTCAGACGGCTTGGAGGATGATATCCTGTCTCGGATCTCAGCGGTGAATACATCTCACGAAGCCTGAGAAATTTTGAAGCATGAGTACATGGGAGATAAGTAGGCGGTCGCTGTCAAGTTACAGACTCTTCGTCATCAATTTGAAACGCTTTTGATGAAGGAGAATGAGACGATGCAAGAATATTTGGCGAGAGTTTCCGCTGTTGTCAACCAAATGAAGTCTTATGGTGAATTCTTATCAAATGAAATTGTTGTGAGTAAAGTTCTTATGAGCTTAACTCCAAAGTTTGAATATGTGGTACATGCAATCATGGAGGCAAATGATATGAGTACATATACCTTTGACACCATGATGAGCTCGTTGATTGGTCATGAGGATTGTCTTGGTAATAAGACTGAGAAAAGTGCAGCAAAAGCTTTCCAAATAAAGGGAGAGTACTCTGGTCAGAAGAATGGCAGCAGCTCTGGAGCTGCAGGTAGAGGACGAGGCAGATCGGGAGGTCGTGGAGACCATGGAAGAGGCAGAGGAAGAGGTTATTATGATAACTCGAGAGGTACCAACAAAAGTGACATTCAATGTCATTATTGCAGGAAGTATGGTCATAAGCAGGCCGACTGTTGGAAAAGGCAGAAAGAAGAAAAGCATGCTAGCTTTGTTGAGCAAGAAGATGAGCAGCCTCAACTTTTTATGGCATTTAAAAGTGAGATAACGTCCAAATCTGTGTGGTATTTGGATAGTGGTTGTTCAAATCACATGACGGGAACCAAATCTTTGTTCAAAGAGTTAGATAAGTCCTACAAGCTTAATGTGAAACTTGGAAATGACAAAGAAGTTCAAGTTGAAGGTAGAGGAGTCGTGGCTATCCAGATGGTCATGGTAATCTCAAACTCATCTATAATGTGTATTACATTCCCGATCTAGCACATAATTTGCTGAGTGTTGGTCAAATCGTGGAGAACAATTGTTCTGTTTTTTTTATGAGGGCGTATGTATCATCAAGGATAAGAAATCTGGTTTCACGTTCGCAGTGGTGAAGAAGGCATCAAACAATCTATTTCCATTGAAAATGTCTTCTGTTGAAACAAGTGCTTTGGTCGCTAAAGTTTCTGATATTTCAAAGTTGTGGCATTTGCGGTATGGTCATCTACATGAGAATGGGTTAAGGGTGCTCAATCAAAAGGATATGGTTGTTGGCATACCAAAGATTGATGCTCTTAAGTTGTGTGAAGGCTGCATATATGGGAAACAAACTCGCAGGTCGTTTCCAGTAGGAAAAGCAAGGAGAGCAACTCAATGTCTTGAGATTGTTCATGCTGATTTATGTGGTCCGATGCAGACTGCATCTCTCGGAGGCAGCAAGTATTTTCTGATGCTGACAGATGATTACAGCAGGATGAGCTGGGTGTATTTTCTTGAATCGAAAGGAGAAGCGTTCGAGATGTTCAAGAAGTTCAAGGCTCTTGTGGAGAAACAAAGTGAGCAGCGAGTTAAGGTGTTACGAACTACAGAGGAGGAGAGTTTACATCTACTGAGTTCAATCAATTCTATGAGAAAGAAGGGATACACCATGAGCTTACTATAGCTTACACACCGGAGCAAAATGGTGTAGCGGAAAGGAAGAACAAAACTGTAGTGGAGATGGCTAAAAGCATGTTAAAACAGAAGAATCTACCTAATCAGTTTTGGGCAGAAAGTGTGAGGACAGCAGTGTACTTGTTGAACATATCTCCTACAAGAGCAGTCTTAAACAGAACACCATATGAACCTTGGTGTGGCAGGAAACCTGGGGTGAGTCATTTAAGAGTTTTTGGCAGTGTTTGCTACTCTCTTATAGATGTTCATAACAGGAAGAAGCTTGATGAAGAATCTAAGAAATGCATTTTTCTTGGATATTGTTCACAATCTAAAGGTTATAAATTGTACAATCATGTGAGTGGGAAGATTGTTGAGAGCAGAAATGTTACCTTTGATGAAGAAGCGGTTTGGACTTGGCGTGAAGGTGGAAATGGTGAGCTTGTTGAAATTTTCGTTGACAACATTGATGAACAAGAAGAGAGTCAAAATCCAGCACACTCTATAGATAATACACAAGCAAGCTCAGCGCCTAGCTCACCTAGAGTTAATGGGGCAAGTGATGGAGAAGGAAATTCAAGCACAAGTCCACCTCAAAAATTCAGATCACTGCGAGAAATTTATGAGGAACAACATGCATTTTTTAGTGTTGATCCAATGACAGTTAATGAAGCAGAAAAGAATGAAGAATGGCGAAAAGCGATGGAAGAGGAGATCGCTTCTATAGAGAAGAATCAAACATGGCAGCTGGTTGACCTTCCGGGTGATAAACATTTTATTGGTGTGAAGTGGGTGTTTAAAACTAAGTATCATGTAGATGGCAACATTCAAAAGTATAAGGCAAGGCTGGTGGTTAAGGGTAGGCATGCGAATTCGTGTTATTCGGGTCGGGTCGGGTTGGGTTAAACGGGTTTCGGGTATTTACATATTTATAAAACCGGACCAAAATAACCGAATCAAATCATTAATCGGGTCGGGTCGGGTTTCGGGTAAATCGGGTTAGGATATTGTGTTCCGAACCAACCCGAATTAGAAGGCAAATCCTGTAAAACACCTAAATTTATACATGTAAAATCGGGTTACTCGGGCCGGTTCGGGTTAAACGGTTATCAGTTATTATGGAAATTTATAAAAGAGACCTAAATTTATAAAACAGAACCGAAAATACGATTTGGCCAACATGAAATCGTCTTGGCCAATGTTAAAGACCACAAAGTTAATGTTAAAGACAACATAAGAAAAGACAAATGTCAAAGAGAAGGAGAAATACAGAGAGTACTGCAGCAGATAATGCATCAAGTGGACCTCCTTATTGTGAGGTAAGCAAACACATCTCTTGTGCTTCCGAAGGAGTGGCTGCAGCAGGAAATCATTGTATTAAACACATGTACTAAATAACATAATTGGAAAACATATACAAAGGCAAAACAGATTACCTAATGAGTCATGGAACTCCAATTCATCAAGCATTTGAGCCAAGTTTGCAATCTTTTCACCATCTGAATTGTTCCTTAGCCACTGCTGCAGACAAAGCAAAGCTTCAATCATATGTGGAGCTAAGCAACTTCTGTAAGGGTCAAGAACTCTTCCACTTGTGCTGAATGCGGACTCAGAAGCAACTGAAGATACTTGAATGGCAAGAACATCCCTAGCAAGCTCGGATAAGATAGGGAATTTGACTGTGTTACGCCTCCACCATGCTAGGACATCGTAGTCCATACCTAAGACATTCTTCTTGCGTGGCACAGTTTTCTCCATCAGGTATATGTCCAGCTCACTACTAGCTTCCTCATTAGCAGTTTCATTTTCCATCTCTTCATACAGTGCATCTCTGTCATAGCCATCATCATCAGATAAGTCAAAAAGTGTTTCCGAAGTGACATGTTCAGAATCCCCTAAGTCACTTTTGGATCCACCATGAGAGGAGGTGCTCAGCTTAGACACATACTCTTCATACAGATTCTTCATTGCAACCCTAATCGATGATCTAAGATGCTTACTCTCCATCATGTCTCTACCGTAAAGCTTGTCAAAGCAAATAGATGCAAATTGCATCTTATTCCTTGGATCAAAGACACTAGCAATGATCACCAATGGATTCATGTTGAGAAGTCCATCCCAATACTTCTCAAACTTAGCCCTCATTGCTAGTGCTTGTGTCCGGAGGAGCTCATCTTGGTGGGAACTTAATGCAATGAGATGCTGCTCTATGATGACTATCTCATTGTAGCAAAGCGAAGATGTGACTGTCTTAGATGCGGAAAATGCTAAAGTGCAATTAAAAAACAGCCTAAGAAACTTTACCAACCTCTGAATTTCATCCCAGCTATCAGAAGTTGGAGGTCCGATTCTTTCTTCTTCGTTCTCATCTATCTCTTCAAAGTATGAGTTGTACAGTTTGTCTTCTTCGAACAGCCTCTCAAATGCACCTCGGAATTTTAAAGCAGATGTTAGCATAAGGTAAGTTGAATTCCACCTAGTTATGCAATCAAGTGTGACAGAACCTCTACTAACCTTTCCTGACTCAACACACTTTTGAAAGGATTCCAGCCTTGGTATTGATGATCTAACATACTTGACCACATTCCTAATAGCAGATACACTTGTACTAATCGATGCTAGACCATCTCTCACAATAAGGTTGAGAATATGAGCACAACACCGAACATGTAGGTATGTTCCTTCTCTGACTAATGAATGAGGCCGCTTCAGCTTCAAAGTCTCTTTCAACAACCTTAATGCCTTATCATTTGTTGTGGCATTGTCAACTGTGACTGTGAACACACTCCCAATTTCCCAATCCTCTATACACTGAATTAGCTGCTCTGCAATGGTTTCCCCTTTATGGTCTGTGATAGGTTTGAAACTTATGATTCTTTTCTGCAACCCCCATTTAGCATCAATCAATGGGCTGTGACCACCATATAACTCCAGGAGGTTGTAGGAGCTGTCCATATATCTGTGGTGAGTGAAACTCTCTTCCTGTCACAGCTAAACACTTGCTTTAGGTTTGCTTTCTCTTGCTGGAACATGGAGAAGATGTCTGTTGTGGCTGTCTTCCTACATTGAACCGTGTACATTGGAAGTACATTGAAGCATAACCTCCTAAACCCCTCTGATTCACATCGTCAATGAAATGTGCCCAAACAGCTGATCTTCGAGCAGCTCTTTTCCGAGTAGGTTTTACTAGAACATCACTTGATGATTTTCCAGTTGTTGCCTTCCTCGTCGTCTCAATTTCAGTCGGCACTGCAACTTCTTCCTCTTCAGTAATAAAATCATAATTGTTGTCGTCTTGAAAAGAAGCCATCTACAAAACACAACACATATGGACAGAACATATTCTTAGATTATCTAAAGTCAATGACAATGTCACAATATTATCCAAAGTATTAACATTTATAAACTCGAATTGTATTAACTATATAACTTAATTAGAGACAAGAACAATGTCTAGAACTAGAAGTATATATCAGCTCAAAGCACTAATTAAAAGTTCCATAAAACGAATAACAAAAATCATATGCTAAAGAAGAGACACTCACAACAGACCTATACGACTATATATAAGAATCATAGATCAGCATCACACACATATAACAATAATGAATAGACTCCTCATCTAATTAGTACGCATGAATTATAGACTCCTCATCTAATGAAATCACGAGAAGACTCCTCATCTAATGAAATCACGAGAAGACATCTAATGAAATCACCTGTCAGTCACTACTACCAATTCAAAATGATAAAACGATCTAATGAATAAAGCAGAGAGAAGAGAACTTACATGCAGTTCTGCTAAAAAGAGATCGGAGATGGTCCCTCTATCACCTGATGAAGAACTTGCATGCAGTTTTGGTGAAGATCTGCAAAAGAACAATGGCTAAATATTAATGTTATTGGTGATAAAACGATCTAATGAATAAAGCAGAGAGAAGAGAACTTACATGCAGAAGAGTAGCAGAAGAAGCCGATGATGTAGGAGGAGATCGAGATGGGAAGACGAATCGATTGCGTGCAAAAAAGAAGGAGGAGAAGATCGAGTGAGAAGACGAATCGATTGCGTGCGAAAAAGAAGGAGGAGAAGATGTGAGAAGACGATTAAGAAGAATGAGAAGAAGATTAAGAAGAAGAAGATGGAAGCGGTACCTGAGGATGATGACGAAAGCGGAGAAGAAGATCGAGTGAGAAGACGAAGGAGAAGAAGAATAAGGAGAAGATGAAGCAGAAGACGAAGAAGAATCGCCACAGAGAGAAAGCGAAGATGAAGAAGAATCGCCAGAGAGAGAAAAGAAGACGGAGGCTGCGCGAAGAAGAAGAAGCTTCGAGACAAATGAAAGGTCTTTTTAGGGTTTGGGTCTTAATAAAAAAAAGTCGGTTAACCGTTCGATTATGTTAACCGAAACCGACCCGACCATGATACCCGATTGATGAACATCAACCATCCGATTAAGCCGATTTCATATGCATAACCCGACCCGATTTACCCAAATATCGGTTCGGGTTAAATTCCCAGGCCTATTAAGGGGTATGCACAAGAATATGGAGTGGATTATGAAGATACTTTCTCTCCGGTAGCAAGGTTTGACACTGTAAGAATTCTTCTTGCCTTAGGAGCTTATATGCGTTGGCCAATATACCAGTTTGATGTTAAGTCAGCTTTCTTGAATGGTGAGCTACTTGAAGAGGTTTATGTTGATCAGCTTGAAGGTTTTATAGTTTATGGCAAAGAGGGTTTCGTCTACAGGTTGTATAAGGCTCTTTATGGGCTTAAACAAGCTCCCCGAGCTTGGTACAACAAGATTGATTCTTTCTTTGCAGATTCTGGCTTTGAAAGAAGCAAAAGTGAGCCTACTCTCTACATAAAGAAGCAACGTGAAGGAGATATCCTTGTTGTGTGTTTATATGTAGATGATATGATTTACATGGGTTCTAGTGCTTCACTTATTGCTAAGTTCAAAGCTAGTATGATGGAGAAGTTTGAGATGACAGATCTTGGGTTGTTGTATTTTTTCTTTGGTCTTGAGGTTAAGCAAGTGGAAGATGAGATTTTTGTGTCTCAACATAAGTATGCTTGTGAGTTGCTTAAAAGGTTTGACATGACAGGTTGCAATGCTGTAGAAATTCCTATGAATGTCAATGAGAAACTGCAAATGGACGATGGAACAATGAGTGCAGATGCAACAAAATTCAGGAGTTTAGTTGGAGGTCTAATCTATCTAACTCACACAAGACCATATATTTGTTTTGCTGTGAGTGCAATTTCTAGGTTCATGCACAATCCGACCAAGCATCATTTTGGAGCAGCAAAGAGGTTGTTGAGATATATTGCAGGAACAACAGACTATGGCTTATGGTACAACTCAGTTTCAGAATTTGAATTAGTTGGATTCACAGACAGCGATTGGGCAGGCTGTGTGGAAGATAGAAAAAGTACCTCAGGACATGTTTTCAATCTAGGTTCTGGAGCAGGTTGTTGGAGTTCAAAGAAGCAGAGAGTGACAGCTTTATCATCATTAGAAGCTGAGTATACAGCAGCTACTGCAGCAGCATGTCAGGCAGTTTGGTTAAGAAGAATTTTGGAAGACATCAAGCAAGAACAAGTGAAGGCAACAACAATTTTCTGTGACAACAAGGCAATTATAACAATGACCAAGAATCCAGCATATCATGGAAGAACAAAGCATATATCCATCAAGGTCCACTTCATCAGAGACTTGGTTAGTGAAGGGTCAATTGTTTTGGAGCATTGTAGCACAAACGAACAGAGTGCAGATGTTCTTACAAAAGCATTATCGAAGAACAAGTTTGACTACTTCAGAAGTAAGTTTGGAGTGTGCAAGTTTGAATCAAGGGAGAGTGTTGAAAAATAATTCAAATTACAATCAATGATTTCAGTTACATGTTTTGCTAGTTTTTATTTCTAATCAATTGGGGTTTCAGTTTTTACTTTTAATTATAGGACATAATGAGTTCATGGGTGTAGTGGGTGCTGTTACATTTTTGTTTCTTATAACTTCATGTTGTCTCTTTCATTTTCGATTATCAGAGAATAAAAGATTTTCAGCAAAACTTTCTTTGTGTTCTCTGTTCTTTTCTTACTCTGTTTCTTCTTTTGTCTGTAACAACATACTCTTCCTCCATGTTCTTCTGATGTTCTTCTGATACAGATTCTAAGGCATGAAACCAAACACAAACACATACACATCACAACAACTTGTATATGAAAGAAGAAACAGAGTGATGTAACAACTTACTTGAAAAACATCAATCTTAATTCCTGATATTCCAATACTAGCCAGATAAGAATGCATTGAATCGTAGAATTCATGAACTTTGGAAGGATGAACAAGACCAATCCCGGCTTCCACAACCTTGTCGACTGCAAGATCATTCATCATAGCGTCTAGACAACATTCCAAAGGAATAACCTTAGCTTTCAAATGTGTTATGGTTTCAGGCCTAACACCATTCCAAGCACCCCATAGAGCATGCCACACATATATATCATTTAAACCCTTAAACCTTAACCTCAAATCCCTTGTGAAAGCCTCCATACCTGAGCCTGAAACATCCTCAGAACCCAAAGACTCTTCCTCCTCAACCTCATCAAACATTGCATTGAGTTCTTCAGTCAAATTCTTGATCTTTTAATCAAGTTGATGCATATCTTTTTCCTCAGATTCATGATTCAACTTCCTTTTCAGTATAATCGTCTGAATTCTCTCTGTTGCTTTATATATAATCATCTTTGGTTTGTGAGGATTGAAATGAGATGCATCAGACGCTAATAAAGATCCTCCTCTATAGGTTGCAAACTTCTTACACTCCTTGAAGCTGTGAAGCCTCGAAGTCATTTGCTCACCACCAAGTACAAGATTCTCTGCATCTTTGTCTAGCTCATCACCATCAAAATTTATACTTTGCCATCCATCATCAATGATGATAAACTTCAGACATGTCCCTCCGTCTTCAAAATCTTTAACTCCAGTCCAAATACTTACAGGATCAACTGTCAAATAGCAAGCATCCCAAGTGCAGCATCCAAACTTATCGACGATTTTCGGAAGCTTCTTCTCTTCTACATGTTTGAAAGTGTTCATATAAACACGAAGTGCACTAAAAGACTCTCTCATGAGGTTAAAAAGATTGTCACAAATGTGAATGTATGCAACAGAATTGAAAGATGACTCGTTTACTTGAGTAGAGCCACTCTCTGCACAAATCAAAACATTACCTTTGTCACCAGGATTAAGTGAAGCTCTAAAAGATCCTTCAATGAATGGTATAATGACCACATAGGGATCAATCTCAGGTATCTTAAGCATTACCCATTGAGTCTCTACTTGAAGATCCGACCCGGATTTTCTAATCCAAGCCGTCGAACACCACATCTTAAACCGGAAAACACTGAGAAAATCTCTGTTTTCGAATCTTCCCAATGAGTTTGTGAGAATATGAAAAGGTGATTCTTTGGTGAATCCGAGAAAGCCTCCTTTGTGAGCGTTGGCTTGAACTCAGAGGAGGATTGGAAGAGGAGCATCGGTGGATATGGAGTGAGTTGAAAATGGTGTGAAAGTTGGGTTTTGAGGAACATCTAAGAGGATTGGAGAAGAGTATTTGGCACGAAGAATCCCTTGAGTTAAGTTAAAACAGTTTGGTTTTAATGTTGGCTTAGTTTTTGAAACACAAAGAGAATTTGATCCGATAACATCGGTGATTGATGTCATACAATCGTTAAGTGGAGTCATAAGAAAACAGAGGAGCTTGAAAAACAGAGAATGGTTGACATTATATGTTAATCTTCTTCTTTCCATATATATACACAGAGAAAATGAAGTAAGTGGCATGCAAAGCGTCAAGGAAGAGCCACCGACATTACAAAATCTTAATTCCATGAATAACCATTTTGTTACTATTCAATCCTAAATTCATAACAAATAAAATTTGTAAATACTTTTATTTTGTGTACAAATTTCTATTTATGTTTTGTATACATGAATTTATTTAATTGTATATAATTTTAATTTTATATATTTTTATATAATTTTGAGTTTTATAAATTTTAGGTAAATTTTCTTATATTTTCACTTCAAAATATCTTTTATTCCAATATACCTTTGAACTATCAGAAATTAATGTTTGAAATATGAGAAAATTATAAAATTTAGGTTATTTTTGAAATTCTTATATAAACACGTCGCTCTTCATGTCTGCGTGCATGTATGCTACTTGGCAAACTCTGATGTTAGCTAACTAGAGATATTGTATATGAATTATACTATATTCTATACTTTATAGTGAATCGCTTTGCATCTATCAAAGTTTAAAGACCAGAAAAATGTATAATAATCAAGGGACATTGGTTGATAATATGAAATCGTTTTTATGTATTTTAAGTTTAGTTTTATTGAGTACTGGTACTATTATATAATGGTACAAGGAAAATAATATAAAGGTGATACAAGAGAGCATGCATGCAGACTACTAACGAGGCAACGTGCACTGAGTGCTAATTGGTTACGGTCACTGCTGTTTTATGATCTAGTGACGTCGGTTTCCAACACCACCTCCACCACCAGCTCCTCCTCCTACACCACCTATGGCTCCTGTTCCTCCTCCTCCATTACCTCCAGCTCCAACTCCTACACCAATATTTGCTCCTCCTCCAACACCACCTCCGAGTCCTCCACCACCTCCAACACCTCCTCCTGCACCACCTCCAGCTCCTCCGACACCACCTCCGGCTCCACCTCTTCCACCAGCATTACCACCGGCTCCAGTTCCTCCAGCACTACCACCAGCACCTCCTCCGACACCACCTCCAACAGTACCACCGACACCACCACCAACAGCACCACCAACACTTCCTCCTACACCACCAGCTCCGGCTCCAGCTCCTCCTCCGGCACCACCTCCGACTCCACCTCTTCCACCAGCACTACCACCAGCTCCAACTCCTCCACTACCACCGACTCCAACTCCTACACCACCTCCACCCCCTCCAATACCACCACCAGCACCTCCTCCGGCACCACCTCCAATAGCACCACCGACACCACCACCACCTCCGGCGCCACCTCCTCCTGCACCACCTCCAACTCCAGCTCCTCCTCCGGCGCCACCTCCGGCGCCACCTCCGACTCCACCTCTTCCACCAGCACTACCACCGGCTCCAGTTCCTCCAGCACTACCACCAACACTTCCTCCGGCACCACCTCCAACAGTACCACCAACAGTACCACCAACACCTCCTCCTGCACCAGCACCAGCTCCGGCTCCAGCTCCTCCTCCGGTACCACCTCCGACTCCACCTCTTCCACCAGCACTACCACCAGTTCCAGCTCCACTACCACCGACTCCAACTCCTACACCACCTCCGAATCCTCCACCGCCTCCAACACCACCACCAGCACCTCCTCCGACACCACCTCCAATAGCACCACCGACACCACCACCACCTCCAATAACACCACCGACACCTCCTCCTGCACCACCTCCAACTCCAACTCCTCCTCCGGCACCACCTCCGACTCCACCTCTTCCACCAGCACTACCACCAGCTCCAGTTCCTCCACCACTACCACCAACACCTCCTCCGGCACCACCTCCAACAGTACCACCGACACCACCACCAACAGCACCACCAACACCTCCTCCCGCACCAGCACCAGCTCCGACTCCAGCTCCTCCTCCGGTACCACCTCCAACTCCACCTCTTCCACCAGCACTACCACCAGTTCCAGCTCCTCCACTACCACCGACTCCAACTCCTACACCACTTCCGAGTCCTCCACCGCCTCCAACACCACCACCAGCACCTCCTCCGACACCACCTCCAATAGCACCACCGACACCACCAACACCTCCTACACCACTTCCAGCTCCAGCTCCTCCTCCGGCACCACCTCCGACTCCACCTCTTCCACCAGCACTACCACCAGCACCTCCTCCGGCACCACCTCCAACAGTACCACCGACACCACCACCAACAACACCACCAACACCTCCTCCTGCACCACCACCTGTTCCGGCTCCAGCTCCTCCTCCGGCACCACCTCCAACTCCACCTCTTCCACCAGCACTACCACCAGCTCCAGCTCCTCCACTACCACCAACTCCAACTCCTACACCACTTCCGAGTCCTCCACCACCCCCAACACTACCACCAGCACCTCCTCCGGCACCACCTCCAACACCACCACTTCCCCCACCACCAATTCCACCAACACCACCTCCGACTCCACCACCAGCACCTCTTCCGACACCACCTCCAACAGCACCACCAACGCCACCACTTCCCCCACCACCAACTCCTCCACCACCACCAAGTCTTCCTCCGCCTCCGCCTCCCACACCACCACCGAGACCTCCTCCACCACCTATTCCACCTCCGGCTCCTACGTTACCTCCGACACCACCACCAACACTTCCACCAGCACCACCACCAGAGCTACCACTTGCACCACCACCACCACCTCCACCTACCCCACCTCCTACGCCACTACCAGCACCTCCTCCCACACCTCCTCCAGCTCCAATACCACCACCAGTTCCTCCTCCAATTCCAGCCCCACCGCCACCACCTCCACTACCTCCACCACGACCTTTACCCCCACCATGTTTACCACCATGGCCTTTACCACCTCCACTGGCTCCTCCTCCAGCACCACCTCCTATACTTCCTCCTCCACCAATTCCACCTCCAACTCCAATGCCACCACTAGCACCACCACCAACTCCAACTCCAACACCACCACCGCCACCTCCGCTACCTCCACCATGACCTTTACCACCATGGCTTTTACTACCACTACTAACACTGCCTCCTGTACCTCCTCCTCCGCCGATTCCACCTCCAACTCCAATGCCACCACTAGCACCACCAACAGCTCCTACACCACCTCCGGCACCTCCATTTCCACTAACACAACTTCTTTTATGTTTACGATGTAGACATTTGCGACTCTCTTGATCATCTATACCAGATAATTTCCCTAAAACTTGAGTAGACATTAGTAACACCAACACACACGCCACGATATGTTTTCTCATGAACTTCCCCATATTTACTCTTCTCTTTTCTCTCTTTCTTAGTATACACACACAAAAACTCACTCAGATCAAAAGATAGACTAATCCCAAACAATGCAACTTCGATCAGTGCTAGCTATTTGCTTTGAATACATTCATTGGCAAGAAACCCTATTTATAGCACAGACACACAGACACGTGTCATCTAATCGCAGGTTCCTGAAGAAAATGAAAACCCACTCAAGCCTCTCTAAAATCTCGAAGACGCGTCGAGGCTCCTTGGTCGACATGAATACGCAAGATAGTCTTCTCCGAGCACTAACACATTTGTTAAAGCTGAAAATGATGATCATCACTTATAAGAAATCTCATGCATTCTTATTCTATTCATGTAACAGTGGTTTATTTTACTTAGTGGAATATTATACGTGCCTCTTTATTCTCACCAATACGCACTTCAAATATCTCATTATGCTATTTTTAGTGCAGTTCTTTTTGGGATATTTATCTTTTACAAACGTCAAAAGAGTTATACGATTAATCACAAACGCGTGGCACACAAGGTTTCAGGTGCGTTTAGACGTAATTTCGTTATAAATTTGACACAAATTGATCAAAATTAATTACTTTACAAGGTTTTCAAGAAAGAAAAAATAACACAGAAGCTTATTTTCAAAATCTATGTATGAAAGAAGATAATTTAGGTTAGGTTGGGACAAGAATACAATATTTATATAACAAACAGCCAATCATAATGTTTAGAAAATAATGTTTACAATTTTAAGCACGGTTTTGTGTCCTGAATCAGACATTCTATAACAAAACATAACAAACTCATATAACTTCTTCCGATAATCTCGTGCTCCACACGGTCAATCTCTGTTCAGTTCAGCATCCTGGTTCAGTCTCGTAGCAATTGAGATGATCAGCTTGATACTTGGTCCATTTTTACCTCTGTCATGGGCCTTGAAGCCAACGAGAAAATTTTCCGTGATGGGTCTGGTTTGTGATGAGCACAGTACCATTTCTCTTCTCTGAAGCCATGCTTTACGTTGGATCAAGAGCAAATCTTGCTAAGCAAACCTTCCTTCTCTTCATCTACTTGAATCCCTTGTTTCTCTAACCTCTCTTTCATATCAGGACAAGCTTTTCCTGCAGATATATACGTCTTCATAAGAAGTGTGTAAGTTTCAGACTCTAGAGGACTCCATTTCAACAAGGTTTTGCAGAATACTTCTGCTCCATCAACATCTTTGACCTTTTCAAAGTGAAGAAAGAACAAACGGATCAGCTCTGTGCTCCAAGTCCAGTTCTTGTCTTGGTCTAATACTGCTGCTTCAAAATGCTTCAGAGCCAAATCCGCCTGATCATTCTTCAATAGGTGCATCATCAAAAGCTGCCTAGCCTTTGAGAATTGGCCTTTACACTTTTTCATGGCGCCATTAAAAACAGCCTCAGCCTCTTCGTACATGTTCTGTTTTAAGTAGCTGCTCATCGCTACATTGGCCATCCGCATATCGTAAGTCCAGCATGTTGACTCCCATTCTGTAAATATTCTCTTGATTCCATCAATGTCATTGAGTTTACTCAGTGCTTGAAGCATTGTAAGACAGCTTGAATTGTTGACGTTCGGATGTCGTTTCTTTAGCAAATCCCAAACTCGATAAACCTCAGAAGCCTTTGAAATCCCAGCATACAAACTAATGAGAAAATGATAGCAATCACGGATGTTAGCATTCATCTTGCTCTCCAGAGATTTCAGCGCCTCTTCTGCTTTGTCGTAGAAGCCAGCTTTAATGTAGATTGCTGCGAGATTAGCAAATGTATCCCACGAGGAAATTCCTTCACCTTTTGCTTTCATTTCATTTAGAACCTTCTCTACTCCATCTAAGTCATTTAAACTTCCAAAGCTTTGTAGCCACATCGAGTAAGTAATATCACAAGGTGTAAAATTCTTCTCTTTCATCTCAACAACCAATGCAGGTACCTTCTCGGGTTGACCTAGCCGCATATACATGGCCATTAGATTATTAAATGGCAAAGAATTACTCACAAGATTGCGATCAACCATATTTTCAAAATGAGCCTTTGCCTTTTCTTCATCCCGCTCCATGCAGTAGCAGTTCAATAAGCTTCCATAAGCCGACTGAGTCTTGGCAGAAGCTTCTAAACTGTTAAAGTAGTTTTCAGCCGCCTCTAAGCCTTTGGTCTTTGCAATAAGATCCAAACGGATTGCATGATCGCCACCAGAAAAGACAATTCTTTTTCTTTCCATCCACTCAAAGATCTAAGTATAATGGGAAACAAAAACAGGATGGTATGATGAGTGGTTAAGCAATCAAAAGATAAACCAAACATAACACACATACAGAAACAACAAGGTAACAATGACAGTAATTAAGCACCAATAATTTCATTTTTTTACACAACAAATAATCTGTTCCCAAGCATTATATCAAACTGACTATTGCTTCTAAATAATCCACAAATTAAAGTCAGGGAAACAAATCAATCAGAAGAAACTTGTATCCTTATATTGCATTTGATCCTAATGCACCACTAAGACCATAACCAACCCCACTATCTACACAGAGAAACAGAGTTCAGGAAAACTCAATCACTGTACACATTAAACTTCACAAACTTTTTAGCCTTTAACAATGGTGCCTAAAATCCACAACTAGTATTTTCCATTGTAGCGTTAGTTATTTCATCAATTCAATCCATGAGTTCAAAGACACTTCATCAGAGAAGACAGAGGAGACCAACCTCGAGGGCGCGTTGAGGTTGACGATATTTGCGAAGATCCTTCGCGTAGCGAACAAGGTCGTGTCTTTTGACAGTAATACCTTCCATGGTCAATTGATTTAGAGTCTCCTCTATATTCCCTCCCTTCGTGCCAAGACTTGAGAGTTTCTTGTACACCGAGGGATGTTTTTTCGCCGTCGCCGGAACAGAATCGGAAGCCTCGCCGCTAATCGCCGTCGCCAGAACAGAAACGGAAGCCTCGCCGCTATTCGCCGCCGGGGAGGCCGCGATAGTCGCACAAAACCTCCTCGCTACACGTGAAACGGAATGCATCATCAGATTACTGAATGTGAATTTTCTCAATGTTCCCAGAAATGCCAAAATCTTACTCTTACTCGAATCTAGGATTTTGCTAGGGTTTTAGAAGGATTTACTAGTAAATAAGAAATAGAACTACGTGTCGTTTTTATTATGCTAATACGGCGTGTAGTTTATAGTTGTAATGTTCTTTTTATTTTTTTGGCTATTCATAAATGGAGCAAAACTTATAAGGCTAGAAATGGCTATCCTTCTCCATGTTCTTCCTCCGACGAAGGCTATCGTCTTCTCCAGCTCATCTTCTACAAAGTCAATCCGAAAATGTCCTGAATTCAAGCGGCGTGTTCGTTGTTGTATCTCTAATTCCTCAGAGGTTATTCCAATTTTGAATTTTAACTCACTTTCGACCAGTTTGTACACAGACGCACATATATGAATTTCAATTTGATTTTCAGGTTAAATCAGATGAAGGAGCTTCAAAGTTGGAGTATAAGTCAGGAGTTCTGGACGATTTCTTCATGCAATCGTTCCGGAACAAGCTGATCGAGGTGAGTTGTAAAATGTAATTGTTTGGTTTCTTCGTGATTTTTAGGATTCAACTAATTTATCCGAAGGATTGAGCGGATTTAGTCTTTGAGAAAACTGGTGTTATTAGGTTTACATTAGGCTAAAGTTCTTTGTTCATGTTCAAGTATGTGTAACAGGAAGTCGGGTCGGATTCAGAGAAACCCGGGTACGTTGGACTTATTGAGTTGGTGAAGCTTCTGATGTTTAAAGGTCGAACTAGGTCGGAGACAAATGATGCTGCGGTATATATCTCAATGAGAAGCCATTTCTATAGAATTATTAGGATGAAATTTTGAGTTTTGGTTCTTGTAGAAAGCTTTGATCAAATACTATTATTGCCTTCTCTTCTTGTTGGTGGATACAGGTGCGAATACTGAAATCCTTGTTTCCTCCTCTCATTTTAGAGCTATACAAGCTTCTCATTTCTCCTTTAGCACAAGGGAAATTAGCTGCATTGATGGTTGGTGAGTTTTCCTGAATCTTCAATCCTCCATGGCTCCATGTCAATGAAAAAATTATAAGATATGGATAACAAATTACATTATCATTTATCAACTATAGATAGATAAGGTAAGCACAAAGAAGCTTTATTCCTTAACTTGTTTTAGGATGTGGTTGCCTCTTTTTTACTAAGCATAGGCGGCTTTGACTTATTTGAACGCGAGCTAAATGGTTTTCTTCTCTTTGCTGTTTTTCCACATTGAAGCAAGAGTTACTGTACTTACCTGTCAATGGCTAATGGGACCGTGCAAAGTAAATATAATTGAACTTCCAAATGGAGAAGTATGGGATAGCGGGGTAAAGATCAAACTTAAGTTTGCATCTGTTTCAATGTGATTCGTCTTGTCAAATTTTTTTCTTTAACAAAGAGAATGTGGAATCTAAGTAGGTATTCGTGGAGAAATGTCAGTATTTAGAAGAAAGCAAATGTGTGGGAGTATGCATCAATACATGTAAACTACCAACTCAGGTATTCTCCTGCAATCCAACTAAACCAATCAACCAATTTTGACTATTCTTGATTAGTATCTAGTTGTGATAGAACAGTAAGCTTTCAAGCATTTGGTATTGTTCTTTAATTAATCCTTAAACTTTGAAATTTGAATTCTTCAGACATTCTTTAAAGACTACATGGGAGTTCCTCTGTTGATGGAACCAAACTTCAAAGATTATAGTTGCCAGGTACCTCTTTCTTACCCCTCCTCTAACAACATATGTAATCGACTCTATAATCAGGACTCTTATCTGACACTAAAAAAAGATGAGACCCCTTTGACTGACCTAATCGAACATATATAAGTCTTGAGGTTTAGTCCAACATACTATTAGCTTATTAGGAGATGAAAACCTGTTAAACGTTTGAGATCCCACTAGACCCAGACGTGATATTGATCGTAAAGTAAATAATCAATTACAAAGTGAGCAGTAATAGAAATCTAGGATTTTGATAGATATAAAGGTTCAAGGGTTAACAACTTAACTCCACTTATTGTCAATTGATGTCCAGATAAAACAAACAAAGGTTTTAGTTTCTTGGATTGATCCCAGCTTCATTAGCCTCTCCAAGTAATAACTATGTATGATTTCTGTGTGTATCATGACAGTTTAAATTTGGAGTAGCTCCACCAGAAGATGATGGGAATGTTAACGAACCGTGTTTTGAGACATGTTCAATCGCCAGCCGCCGGAAATTAAGTCGAGGGGAGTGTCCTATGGCGTGAAGCTTCCTTTTCTAAGTGAAAAGGAATATGTATATGTACCAACAAGGTGTTGTGTATAAATGTCCGACCTAGATCTGATTCTTGTGATTGGGAAACATAAAAATTTGAACAAAATATAGGTTACTTGTTTTTATAACTGTGCCCACTAAAAGCGAGACTTGCAAAAAGAAATTGCTCTTCTTTATTAATTAAGAAATTTGTTCAAAATTTAACCAAAATACTTTCATAAATCTTAAAGAACAACTCTCTGCAAAATTTTTATTTATAGACTAAGTTAATCTCCATAATCTAATAGGTTTTACATGAACCTAATCTTAACGAATTCGGAGTTTAAACTAAGGAATTATCCAACATATGTGAAAATTTGATAAATGTGTCCGATTGGTGACTCGATAAAATAAAAAACGAGCCAACCGGCGCTTGAAAACGGGCGGTTGAAACCAACATTTGAAAAAATAAATAAATAGAACAACGGTTAAATGTCTATAAATAATTTTAAACGTTTATTCAGCTGTTGACATGTTTGTTTTAACTGCTGATTTGAAATGGAATTGTGATCAGTAGCAACCATCGTTCTAACGCTATCCAATCAAACCTTATGAATTGTCAATAAACAAACTATTGCAGTGTTATTAATCATTAAAATACAGACAAACGCTACGAGGATTTCGAAGACAAATACATGACTAATTGCGATATATGGCATGTGGAGAACATAACAAAATCCATGAATGATAAGTGCATGTTTTTTTAATTTATAATTCGATAAAAGCATGTTTCTTTATATATTCTTAAAGTAGTAGATTATCTACTTGGTTTTTGACAACAACTTACAAGAATCATTGTTAAATTGGTAGCCAGATCACCTAGCACTTACTTAGCTAGGTCATTAATATTCGTAAGTTCTAAAGAGCTGAATTTTGTCCCTTGACTATTAATTAGTTGAGATTCACTTTTCTGATAGTCGTTCATTTAGAGCATATCTCAAGGTTCCCAAGATTTCTTTCACTTCTTTCTTGGATGACTCAGACTGCTTTATTCATATCTTTCTTTATTGTTGTTTTTAAGAACAACTACAATAATTCTTATATATCCTTCTTCTACTTTATATATCTTTTTTAACATAAATATTTTCAGCCATCGGAAAGATTTTTGGAGGGAGTGGTGAAAGGAGGCTCTATCGATGTTACCAGCTCCCCCTTAGGTTATTTCTTTGTGTTTGTCGTTAACTTTTGGCGTATGAGATGTGTAAATCCATATCGATTTATATGATAAAGATATTTAGATGTCGATTTCTATGGTAAAGATAATCCTTAATTAGATTTAAGCTAGATTCGAGTTTAGGTGCTTGTTACTTGTAATTTAGGTTGATCGATTAGTTCTTATTTGTTGGGATCTGGTTCTTTCCATTAGAGATATGTTTTGTTCCTTATCAGTATTGCATAGGCTTGATCGAGGTCTTTTACTGCCATTTAGTTTGTCTTCGGTTTTGCTTCCATATAGATTTTTCCATGGCTTCACGCCGTACAAACTTTTGGATTCATTATTACGGTGGAATAACTTTTTTTTGATTTGTGAGGTACACGTATTCGCTATAGGAAGTTTCTCATCCGTTCATAGTTTATGTTGTTGTGCGGTATCTTTGATTTTTGGCTGTAGTTTTGAGTATTTGGTCTTTGGTTCTTACCTTAATTTATGTTTTAGGTTTTGAATTCGAAAATATATGTGTAATCTTTAGCTTATGTTTATGGTTTGTAATGTTATTTCACCTAATTTTATTAATAAGAAGTTTTAGTATGAACAATTTTTTTTTTGGTCAACAGCAGATTATATTGGGTCACAATTGGCCGGCCCAATAGCCAAATTCCTAGATAATGTAGGCAGGAGGACTCGATCCCAGATTATGCAAATACGCTGCCTTAAGTGGACTTACAGCATGCCAGTAGGCTAGATGCCATTTGCAGTATGAACAATTTTATGCAATGATATATATTATTTTCCTAAGAATATTTATATATTTTTAAAATATCACAAATCTAAATTAGGTTTTGCCATTTTATATAATTTATCTGATTGCTCAAAAATTTCCTTTTATAGATTTCGTATTCTGCTAATTTTTGCCCTTCAACTTAATTTTTTTTGTCATTATCTAATTATACAATATTGCTAATCTGTGGGTCGTTGGAGTATTATTAAATCTTAAATCAGAATCTTAAGTCTTAACTGATTAATTTCCCGGTTTAACAGTGGTTTTCTTTTAACCTTTAACGAACCTAACTAAAACTTAACAGAGAAGTGAGTTTGTGAGTTATCAATGTACTGACGGTGACAGTGACGACTTTCTTTCTACCGTTAATGTTCGTTGCCGTTAATGGCGCATGTTAGTGTGCGTGGACAAATACGCTCAATTGCGCCGCACGCTTCTCTTCTTTTTGTCGCGCATTCAAAAAAACGATCGGAAAAAGAGAATATTAAATAAACATTTGGTAGTAAACAATTATATATTAAAATTCTGAAATAAAAATAAAATAGAGAAAGAGAAAAAAGAAAGAGAGAGGAGCTTCTTCTACAGTACTAAAAGCGGAGTGAAGCCGAAGAAATCTCCGCCTACGGACAATTGTTTTGGAGCTCAAAATCGTCGGTGACGATGGTGGATTCTCTTTTTAGGGTTTTTGGAGCTCCGTTTATTGGTGTAAATATATCTTCCTTTTTGGATCAATCGTTGAAAACTTCTGAAGAGGTTTCTCGGGTTTAAGGCCTTTACGTTTCATTTCTTCTTGGATTTCGTCTTCCGCTGTGAGTTTTTGTTCTCGTGGCGAGTTTTGTGTAGATTATAGCAGATCTGTGGGTTTTCAAGACAAATGAAAGTGTCGGTGATGTTGATTTTCTCACTCGCGAGCTCTTCTGGTAATTTACGCTTACCTACTATCTTCTAATACTATCTCGTCTCTATTTTAAGTGTAGTGATTCGTAGTTAAGGAGTTTTAAGATCGGAGGAAAAAATTTGTGATGTTTTGGATTTTTGTTTTTAATCTGGTACGGAATGAGACGAAGTTAGTGTATGCGACCTCATTGATATCTAGTTACTTTGTTCTTTATCTGTTGGAATGTGTAGTTTGGTTTTGAAGCTGATTGTGCTCAAGACTTTGGGCTTATAGTTTCTAAATATGGTACAAGATCTTGGCTCTTGACACAAACGATAGGGTTATACGGGCTAAGAAAGACAAAGTAAATTCTTACTGATTTTGATATTGGACCATGCCCTTTTATCTTTTCATGAAGAAATGTTAGTAGGAATTCATTATGTTTCTTAAAGACATAATTTCGATATCTTGTTATGTTAACATTAAAATCTGATAGGAAAATTACTCCTAAATGGTTTGAAATTTTACCCATCACATGAAGTAGCTTTAGTTCAGTTCTTGTTTACCTTTGTCTCACTGTTTCTAATGATATACCAATCCCAGGTTTGCAAATTGATATCCTATTGAAGGCGTTGAAAGTGTTGGTTTCAATATACTGTGTGGTTTCTATCATCAGTGTACAGTTTGCTGATGCCCTATATGAAGGACTGCCAATTTCACCAACTTTATCACCTTCAACTTCCCAAGCTAAACCTGATCTGCCTCTACCAGCTGAATTTCCTCCGTTTCATATTGCACCGCAACAAGCAGAAGCTCCCCGATATCCTCCCCGCTATAGTCGTTTGGTAGCTTCTGTTCGTCCTCCCACCAGCTCACATTTCTCCAAACCTTCTATGGAAAGGACTGCTCAGTCTCCTGGAGCCGGTTTGGTTGATATTGCTCCAGCACAATCTAGTAATGGTGCACTTCCTTATGACTTAACTAAGCCACCTTTGTCCCCCTCCATTTCAAGTAAGACATTATTCGATCTCCTAAGGAAACCAATAATGGCCTTTGAAAGATAATTAAACTTCGATTCCCTTTTTCCCCCATTTTGATTTTGCATTAGACTAGAAATGACATATGAGTTCAATACTCATGGTGTATATTTTCTGTTCTTCCAGATTGTTGCAAATCGGATATGGTGCAGAAACGAGGAAGGATTGATTGTCACTGTGTGTATCCTATAAAGCTGGACATCCTTCTCTTGAATATTTCAGAAAATCCTAGCTGGAACATGTTCATGAATGAATTTGCGCTCCAGCTTGGTCTCCTACCCCGCCAAATTGAGCTGATCAACTTCTATGTGCTAAGCTTATCAAGGATGAACATTTCGATGGATATCACGCCTCATTCTGGAATTAGTTTTTCAGCTAGTCAGGCATCAGCAATAAACTCTTCCCTTATCAACCACAAAATTAAATTTAGCCCTACTTTGGTGGGTGACTACAAACTTCTAAACTTTACTTGGTTTGAGGCCCCTACACCTTCTCAAGGTAAAGTACTTTTCTACAATTGTACTTGCGCATGAGGTCAATCAGCCCGTCAATTCTGCAAAAAGGAAGTAGACTGATAGGGTGCTCTTTGTTAACAACATTATAAATAGTTCTCCCAACTTGATGGTTTCTTGGAGTATGTCACCATGATTCTTTACATTTGTATTAAGATAGGTATTAATCTGTTTGCAGCACCTGTAGTGGCTTCTTCACCTCACAAAACACCATCACAAGGATCTGCATCATCTACGTCAATAAGTCCTACAGAAAAAAGGAGGCATCCCAATCTTGTTCTTATCTTTTCTGCAGCCGCAGGTGTACTTATCATTGCCATAATCTCTGTGCTTATTATCTGTTGCTGCAAACTCCGGGAAGAGAAAACTCCTGATCCTCACAAAGAACCTGGTATGCGCTTATTCTCACTTCAAGGTCTTAAACTTTTCTATGTTAGGGTAATTTCCGTTCGCAATGCATGTCATGTCAGAAGTAGGGATCACGTCTTTTCCATTGGGTGTAAAGTTGTGCCGTTATTAGTCAACTCTAGATCTATTGTGATTTATGTTACTTTCCTAAATTCTGGCAAGTAACTGTTAGTCCATGTTCTTAGTAGAACTTAAGCGCATCTTCCTTCTCTCAGTAAAACTACGGAACCTGGAGGCTGGTTCAGTAGGGGGATCTCTTCCTCACCCAGCAAGTACGCGGTTTCTGTCATATGAAGAACTCAAGGAGGCAACTAGCAATTTTGAATCTGCTAGCATTCTAGGGGAAGGTGGGTTTGGCAAAGTTTACAGAGGCATCTTGGCCGATGGTACTGCAGTAGCAATTAAGAAGCTATCCAGTGGAGGGCCACAAGGGGATAAAGAGTTCCAGGTGGAGATTGATATGCTAAGCCGTCTTCATCATCGTAATCTTGTGAAACTTGTGGGTTACTATAGCAGTCGAGATTCTTCACAGCACCTACTTTGTTATGAGCTTGTTCCCAATGGCAGCCTCGAGGCTTGGCTTCATGGTAATATATACTTTTCTCTTCTCTTGCTGTGTATATTAAAAGCTGACATTACCAAAGGGAAACTTCTATTCACCGAGTTTCTCAGCAAGAGTGGTTTATTTAACTCATTTTTATGCTTCAGGGCCTCTTGGGTTGAACTGTCCTCTTGATTGGGACACCAGAATGAAGATAGCACTTGATGCTGCAAGAGGACTTGCATACCTTCATGAAGACTCACAACCATCGGTTATACATAGAGACTTTAAAGCCTCTAATATACTCCTTGAGAACAACTTCAACGCCAAAGTTGCTGATTTTGGTCTTGCCAAACAAGCTCCTGAAGGCAGGGGTAATCACTTATCGACCCGTGTTATGGGCACATTTGGGTGAGTTGCTCATCTCTCTCGACTCAACTTATATATCACCTTTAAATCCTGACTTGCCTATTGAATCCGGTATCTGTTTTCAGATATGTAGCACCTGAATATGCAATGACCGGACACTTACTCGTCAAGAGTGATGTTTATAGTTACGGCGTGGTCCTTCTCGAGTTGTTAACCGGTAGAAGACCTGTGGATATGTCACAACCTTCAGGCCAAGAAAACCTCGTCACTTGGGTAAGTAAATACTCCTTGTACTCTGTCAGATCTTTTACATTTGTCACTGTCCAAAACTTGAATGTATAATGTGATTATCATGGATGCAGACAAGGCCAATTCTGAGAGACAAAGACAAACTAGAAGAACTAGTCGATTCACGACTCGAAGGAAAATACCCAAAAGAAGATTTCGTAAGAGTCTGTACAATAGCTGCAGCTTGTGTAGCACCTGAAGCTAACCAAAGACCAACAATGGGTGAAGTGGTTCAATCACTTAAAATGGTACAACGAGTCGTTGAGTATCAAGATCCAGTTTTAAACACTTCTAATAAAGTTCGACCTAACAGAAGACAATCATCAGCTACGTTCGAGTCAGAAGTAACATCATCTATGTTCTCTTCTGGTCCTTATTCTGGTCTAAGTGCTTTTGATCATGAAAATATTACAAGAACAACTGTTTTCTCTGAAGATCTTCATGAAGGCCGATGAAAGAATCCATCGTCTTATTTTTCTTCTCCCTTATTTTATTTTTATTTTTATTTTTATCTCCCCCGTAAGGTGAAAATAGTTCGAGCAGATGAGTTTGGGACATTATCACAGCTCTTTGGATTTTGGGTTCACCTTTTTTTGGTAAAATTTTGTATATATGTTTCTCATTTCTTGAGTTAATCCTGAATCATCATTTATATAAATAGAAATTAAAGGAAAATTAAGTTATTTTTTCAAATAATAATTTTAAGGAAAGTATTTCGATGCAAATGGCTATTAGTCTGGAGACCGACGGTAAGTTTACGTAGGAATTTGATTATTGGATTAGTCAGTTGGTTAGTAAAAAGAAAATGTCTTGATTAGTTGAATGTTATTGACAAAATCTATTCTGTAACTTGAGAATCATACGATTTAAATGGTATCGAATTTCGGTAGAAAAATAGGAAAGATAATTGTTTGATTGTGTTTACTGAATTTAAATTGTAAAATTGAGTTAATTATTACACTTGAGCTGGTAGATGTATAATTATCCTTAAGATCTTATCATAAACATAAAATATTTGGCCCTACAAAATCATAAATTGTCATTCCTAATAAGTATTAATTTTTTGGGAAAAAAGAAAAGAAATATAATTAATATGCACACGTGTAAGCATTTTTTATTAATACGTGTGGCGTTCGTCGTATGTATCTTCTTCTTCTTAATTCAGACTCCTTTCGTCCTTCTAAAGTCCGATTACAGAAAAGGCAGAGAGAGTTCGAGTGAGAGAGAAGCGGAAGGCTCGAGGACTCACCAATGGTGACGGATGATAGCAACTCTTCCGGCAGAATTGGAGTCAGATTTACCTTTCATCTCCTTGTTTCATTCTCTTTTTTTGTGGAAATTATATGTTGATTTCTTCGTATTCGCATGATCATTAGCGTAATTTTCATCTGATTGCTCGTGAAATCGTTTGATATTATCAAATTGCATTCACTGTTTCAGCTTTGTTCTACTTATCGAGTTACTGTGAATAATCTCGGTCCTTTTTATCACTTTGGAGTATACAGAACCTATTGGATTAGTATATTTCCTCGTTGATTAATTTATTTTGTTTTGAATGTTTGAACATTATGTTGGGCTTCTAAATAGAAGTCTCATGTAGACGATGATGATGACAATAATCTCGAGGGTTTGGAGAACAGATTCAGTGAGCTTAAAAGGGAAATTCAAGGAAAAAGAGTTAGGTCTATTAAAGTAAGGAACTTTCTGTTTCCTGTTTCTTCTATATATGATGTTCTTCATTAGTTCTACTAATTTCTGAAATTATTCGTATCGGTTTTGATTAGGAGAAATTTGAGGCTAACAGAAAGAGGGTAGATGTTTATGTTTCTCCTCTTTCATCTGCTGCATCGAGCCGAGCTACTGCAGGAGAGAATGGAAAAAGCAATTTGTTTTCTGCAAGAATGGAAACACCACTCTGTAAGTTAAATGGTTTTTCTCATGGAGTTGGAGACAGAGACTATGTTCCTACTAAGGATGTTATATCAGCAAGTATCAAGCTTGCAAGTGCTGAGAGAATACCACCATATACTACCTGGATATTTTTGGACAGGTATGCCATTCAGTTCAAGAATTGCTGGATCACCCAATACAGTTTTTCTTATCATGTGTTGTTTATCTTTCTGAAAATACCTCTTAACAATGCAGAAATCAAAGAATGGCGGAAGATCAGTCTGTGGTTGGTCGAAGACAAATCTACTATGATCAACATGGTGGTGAGACACTAATATGCAGCGATAGTGAGGAAGAGCCAGAACCTGAGGAGGAAAAACGGGAATATTCTGAGGGTGAAGACTCCGTTATATGGTTAGTTCTCAAAGAGGTTGAAGGTTGGAATGACATATGCTGTAATGGGGAAAACCTGTGATGCTGGTATAGTTAATTAGATATTTTTAAAAGGAAATAAGTACTCGGGTGGAACTTATATTAATTGATGAATCACATTTGTTGATGCTAAAGCAAGATGACATCTATTGTATACACACCAAATTTCATTCCGAAAAGACTCTTCATTAGCAACAGTTTTGAATTTTATCTCACTATACCTGGTTTGAGTTGATTGGCAGGATGATTGGGCAGGAGTACGGGATGAGTGAGGAAGTGCAAAATGCTCTCTGCCAGTTCCTCAGCCTAGATGCTTCAGACATTCTGGTGTAGTTTTAGTCATCTTGCTCTTTTGGTTTATCTAATGGTTTTCTCTGGTCTTCCTATTCTAGTTGAAATGTTGTTTGACTATTCTGTCTGTTGCAGGAAAGATACAATGAGCTCAAGTTGAAGAATGAGCAGGCTGTTGAGGAATATTCTACTTCGGGATTCAAGCTTGGAATATCTCTGGAAAAGGGCCTTGGCGCTGCTCTAGATTCTTTTGATAATCTTTTCTGCCGCCGTTGCTTGGTACTTGGATTGTTCTTTTGTGACAGAGAGATCATGTAGTACTAAGTATTTGTTAATCATGTTTATCCTTCTTTTATTTTTCTATCAGGTGTTTGACTGTCGTCTGCATGGATGTTCTCAGTCTTTAATAAGTGCTGTAAGCGTGAATCAGTCTTTACTTTCTTTAGTTGTATTGCTAAACTTTAAGTGAACAACATAACAAGAGCACTTTGGTTGGCAGAGTGAAAAACAACCTTATTGGTCTGATTATGAAGGTGATAGAAACCCCTGCAGCAAACATTGTTACCTCCAGGTGTATTTCTCTATGTCAGGCTTACATAGTTTGTAGTTAAGCTGGCAATTATTTCACTTTAGTGTATACCCCTCAATAAACTAGATTTGAACGGTGAGATCATGGAATGATGTTATCTGTAATCTGAACTAGGTTAAGTTTAGCATGTATGCATCTGCTAAAGGAGTGATCTTTCATCATAGTTGTATAAGTGCATAGTTTTCTTATGTATGAGTTCCTCTTGGGTTCGGAGTTTGAAACACCATCATTCTTATCTTAATGGTTTTAGCTCAAGCCGGTTAAAGAAGTTGCATCTATAGCAGAAGAGATAGCTTCTGAAGTGGAATGCAGCAAGGCTGTCTCCTCTGATGACCCTCATGATGCTGCTGCTGGTGTCAATCTGCAAGTTGAAAAGACTGATATTTGTTCCAAGAATTTAGATTCATCCTCTGGTGTAGAACAAGAGCATGGAACTAGGAGAAATCATGAGGTCCTGAATCTCGAAGAATCCAATGATCAGCCTAACTTATCAAACAAAAAACAGAAGATTGCAGCCTCAGATACAAACATGTTCCCTAGGTTAGATCAGGCATTAGGTAGTACAAAGGGTGATCAAGGTGGAACAGCGGATAGCAATAAAGTAGATAGAGACTCAGGATCTGATGCAAAAGAATTAGCAGAGCCTTATCCAGACAAATTTGTCCCTGATGGTGGTCCCTTAGTTTTACAGCCAGAAGGTGGTAGTGGAAACAGAGCAGCGATCATTGGAGAAATTTCTGAGACAAGTCAAATATCTTCAGAGTGGAACCCTATCGAAAAAGATCTTTACTTGAAGGGAATTGAAATTTTTGGGAGAAACAGGTAAACTGGATCCTGGTAAATTATTATCTTCAAACACACAACGCGTATTCACATCTAGTATGTATGTCCATGCTGTCTCTCAGCTGTCTTATTGCAAGAAACCTGCTTTCTGGCTTGAAGACATGCCTAGATGTGTCCACTTACATGCGCGTAAACGAAGTTTCAGTTTTTCGAAGGTCTAGCACCCCAAATATGCTGTTGGATGATGGCATGACTGACCCAGGGAATGATGTAAGCTCTTGATCTTCCTAGGTTCTTCTAATTCATAGTCTCTACTTTGGGTACTGGTGTATAGAAAGTTAGTTATCCAGGCTGGTAGGATTAGAGATCTAATCCAACTGTAAGAAATTTGGATCTGGAAAAGCCAACTTCCTTACTTATCTTCCCCTGAAATTGCACTAGGCAAGAGAAAACGATAGTTGACTATAAGTTGGCTTAGACCAGTGATTAATTTATCTGCAATCATTTTGATATTATCATGTCTTGTATGCCAGAATCAACTTTTAATTTATACTGCTCTCTTAAAATTTATATGATAGGATGATGAGGTCCCTCCAAGGACAAGATTGTTCCGTCGGAAAGGCAAAACCAGGAAGCTGAAGTACTCTACAAAGTCTGCTGGTCATCCATCTGTCTGGAAAAGAATAGCCGGTGGCAAAAACCAGTCCTGTAAACAATACTCACCATGTGGATGCCTGTCAATGTGCAGAAAGGAATGCCCTTGTTTAACTAATGAAACTTGCTGTGAGAAATATTGCGGGTATGCAAACAAATTAACACAAAATTTAATTAAGAATCTCCTACAAACCATCCGTTGTTTTAATTCAGGTGCTCAAAAAGCTGCAAAAATCGTTTCCGAGGATGTCATTGTGCAAAGAGTCAATGCAGAAGCAGACAGTGTCCTTGCTTTGCTGCTGGCAGAGAATGCGATCCAGATGTTTGCAGAAATTGTTGGGTTAGGTAGTCAGTTTAAATATAAATCTCTTGATTGCCACATACAAATCAACCCTACTATTTGATGAGTACTGAAAATGACTTGCTTATTTACTCAGTTGTGGAGATGGTTCTCTTGGCGAAGCACCAAGACGTGGAGAGGGGCAATGCGGAAACATGAGACTTCTCCTAAGGCAGCAACAGAGGGTATAATGTCTTTATCAAATCACGTATTTAGCAACAAAAGAAAAAGCAAAAGAAAATGGAAGAGTTCGTTGGTAACAAATCTAGTTTCTTGTGTGCTATATTTACCAGATCCTATTGGGAAAGTCTGATGTTGCTGGATGGGGTGCTTTTCTAAAGGTATAGCATGTGAACAAATTTCTCCTTAACAACTGCTTTCATATGACCTGTAAGTAATCTTATCCTCATCTGATCATCAGAACTCGGTCAGCAAAAATGAGTATCTCGGAGAATATACTGGCGAATTGATTTCACACCGTGAGGCAGATAAGCGTGGGAAAATATATGACCGGGCAAATTCATCATTCCTCTTTGACTTGAATGACCAGGTAAATAAATATCTCACCTTTTTCTGATTATATTCTCTTGAACTTCGTCTCTATAAGTAAGTTTTTGATATTTGCAGTATGTCCTTGATGCCCAACGCAAAGGAGACAAGCTGAAATTTGCCAATCACTCAGCAAAACCCAATTGCTATGCTAAGGTACCAATAGCTTTTCTCATATCTGTTTTTTGGCATGACAAAACCACATGATATTTAAGTACTTTGTCTTTTCTCTTGCCTTGAGCCACTCTATAATATTCAGAAGTTCCATTAGAATGTTTAGTAGATTAGGTAAAGCTTAGTAGTTAGTATCTGCAAGAAAGGAACAAAATAAAAAATAACATTCTGTAGAAATTTAGTGGGACTAGCTTTATAGAAAACAAATAACGAACCATAGCATTGTAGATTATAACTTACAGTCAATTGTCACTCCAATCATTATATATTTGTATTGAGTACAGACATTTACCTTTACTTTTATGATAGATTTCTTCAATCTATTTTCACGTTAATACGGTATTGTTCGTTCTGTGGAAAGAGTTTCATTATGTAGAGAAGATAATTTAGGAGTCTGGTTTGTGTTGTAGGTGATGTTTGTTGCAGGAGATCACAGGGTCGGCATTTTTGCAAACGAACGAATAGAAGCAAGTGAGGAGCTTTTCTATGACTATAGATATGGACCAGACCAAGCACCAGCTTGGGCTCGCAAACCTGAAGGCTCCAAGAGAGATGATTCAGCCATTACGCATCGTAGAGCCAGAAAGCATCAATCTCATTGATGAATTCTGACTTAAGGTAAAAATAAGAGTATGGCACAATTTAACTTCTTAAAATAAAACATAGATTTGTGAGAGAAGTGATATTGAAGTTGGAACTTCTCCTTTATCTTTATTCAACAATTAAGATTTTATTTCGACATTAAGGTAGTAAGACTTTGTATAGGTGATAAAACATTTGTGGGTCAAGTTATTTTGTTGGACAGGCAATCAAAAACAAAAATAATGTTGTTTTTGGTTAATCATATAACCGGACAGTGGATCAAATTTTGTAATCAAATGGAGTTTGTTTTGTAGAGAGATCTCTTCAAAGCGTACCAAAATGTCTGATTTGAATACAACAGATTCACAAATACCTCTAAAATCCAAAGTACAGTAGTCTAGTAATCTTGCATCTGTCTAGTTTTTGTTTTTCCACCCGAAAGCAGTAATATTATTAAAAATACATATTACAAATAAAAGATAATATGACAATTTTTCAACAATTCTACGAGAAATCTAAACCCTAAGTTGGAAGGATCGAGATTTTGAGTGGTTGAATTGATTTTGCCACGAGTCGATGAAATCATCACCAGAAAATTTCCAACAATAGTACGAGGAATCTAGGATCGAGATTCTGAGTGGTTGAAATGATTTTGTTACCAGTCGATGAAATCATCACCAGAAAACGGTTAAAGAGGAATAAAATTCTTGAAAATTCAATCTTTGATTATAGTTAAACCGAATAAAATTCACTTACAATAAGCAATTGATCATATCAACCAAACCGGTTTCCGGTTATTGGGGTTCCGAGGGACGGGTTTAAGCACACATTGGAGTTTGGATTAACGTATGCGTAGTTCGAATCGGATATAGCTCCGTTCCCAGTTTCTCACTTTTGCAGGTGAACTTTGCCGATCAGTTTGTTTAATCGGATCCACTTTCTTCTTGCATTTCAATTCTCATTTCCAATCTCCGATAACTGAAATTTCCATTGAGAAGAAGCAGGAAAGCAAATAATGGCGACGGAGGCAGCTCCGATGGACGAAAAGGCGAAGAGAATGAGAGATCTATTGTCGAGCTTCTACGCTCCGGATCCTTCCATATCGACTACTGGTTCTTCGGTCAATGCCTCTTTCGATAACATCAACAGCACTGCCTTTGATGCTGATCAGTACATGGATCTCATGGTTAGTCGTCGTTTCTTGTCGTTTCCTTAGCAGAATATACGTGAATCATCCTGCACGAGCATCAGTAGCTTGTAAATTGTATCTGATTCACTGAAGTTAAGTTAGGCTCCTTGATCTCGGTGTCAGGGGTAAGTTAGAAAATTTTGAATAGGTTTTAGATCCGACTTGTATATTCTTGAGCGTGGAAATGCTTGCTACATTTGAATTGTACCCTTGGGATGATGTTTACAGTGCAAAGTGCTTGTAGAGGACTTTATATTGGATGTTCAGATAATGCTTCAATGTGGTGGGTCATGAATTTCTCTTAGCTATTTTAAAATTTCTATGCTGGAGTTTTTGTGAGAATTCTGTTTGATTTAGTTGTACCTATCAAAGATCTTCCTGTATTGGTCGACAGTTCCTCATTCAATTGGGCTTATGAGGTTGCTGCTAAGCATGGTGACTTTAGTGCGAGTGATCTGATTAAGAATATGCCACTATCTGGGGCTTTTATTGGCTTGTGCAGATTAAAAAATCAAATCTGGAGGTGATCTTACAAAGACATGTTCAAATGGCTGCCGAGATTAAAAATCTCGATACCGACTTGCAAATGCTCGTCTATGAAAATTACAACAAGTTTATCAGTGCAACAGATACCATCAAAAGGTATTCGTAGCAGCATGTGGATCATGTAAGGTGTTAAGTATGTGATTATTTTAAGCATCTTACCTCTTTGGTTGCATGATTTGCTTATACCACTCAAGAATATATATGTGTGTATTTATATATGCGTATATACTAAGATCAAAATGTGCCTCTCTACCTGGTAGGATGAAAAGTAATATTTTTGGGATGGAAGGCAACATGGACCAGCTTCTTCAGAAGGTGTTTTTGAAGACATAGAATTATATGTAGATTTAAGTTGTAATATTGTATGAACTTCTAACCCATAGAGATCTATCTGACTCCTGCAGATAATGTCTGTGCAATCGAGGAGTGATGGGGTCAACACTTCTCTTTTCGAGAAGAGAGAGCATATAGAGAAACTGCACCGGACGCGTAATCTTCATTCGTAAAGTTCAGGTATGTGATGAGTAATTGTTGCTAAGCTTATTATATATTTTGTGCTGTGTTGGTCACTTGATCATTATAAAAGTAGTATATTGCTTATTGTGAATTAACCTAAAACTTATTTTTGTTAAAAAGAGCAGTTCATCTATGATTTACCTGCAAGACTCCAAAAATGCATCAAGTCAGAAGCTTATGGTGATGCTGTGAGGTTCTATACTGGAGCGATGCAATTCTCAAGGTTTATATTAGTCCTCGGATAACCCTTCTCATTTTGTTGTAGTACCCTTTAGTGTTACTGGAGCATTTTTCTTTGTGAAGATATATTTTTGAGATACGTTTAACAAAAAGAGTTTCTTTTTGGGTTCAGGTATATGGTGATACATCATTTCAAGAATGCAGGCGAGCATCCGAAGAAGCTATAGAAAACATCATAAAGAACTTGCAGGTGTACCTTCTGGTCCTAGTAATCTATTATAGTCTGAATTATTAGAAGTCCACATACTGGTTTACTAACCAGATTAATAACCAACTGGTCTTGATGCATACACGTTTGCTATTCTTTTTGATTTGAGGTTTAGTTTTTCTTGTTCGACAGACGAAGCTATTTTCAGATTCAGAACCCATACAGGCGAGAGCTGAAGCTGCAGTGCTTCTTAAGCAGTTAGATGTCCCTGTTAGTTCTTTCTCTCAGCTCAATTATTTGTGACCTGTTTAATTTGTTAGGATATCTATATAATATGGGTGAAAATTGGAGCTACTTAGAACGTTCATACTATTACTACTCTTTTATATGCAACTGTAGTGTCTTTTTTTTGGTTGCAATAAACGTATCACTGGTTGTTTTGACACAAATTTGGTGTGCACGTCCTGCAGGTTGATAGCTTAAAGGCCAAATTGTTGAGAAGCTTGAACAATCTCTTGATGGTCTTCAAATAAATCCTGAGGAGGGCAAGTAAACTTACAGAGCACAATGATTCATCTAACGATACAGAAAGCACTGACCATCATCCTGCTAAAATCCATGAGGTAAAACATAACTATGTATCTTCCTTTTTATTTTGTGTTTCTAATGTGTGCAAGTAGAAAAACAATAAAACTGTGTATTTTCCCACTAGCTATCACATTCAGAATTCTGTTCTTCTATTTCTTTTGTTCTATCACACTTGACGAGCTTTTTTTCTGCACTTTTATTTTTTTAATGTTTCCCCCCTTTTTTCTGATAGGATGCTGTACGTGGATTTTCAGAGGCCATGCGTGCTTATCGAGAAATATTCCCTGATTCAGAAGATAGGACTTTTTGAACTTGCGAGAGCCTTAACAGCAACGTAATGCACTTTCTTTGATATATTGATCCATAAACAGAGACTTTGTTTGTGTCTGACCCGCAGAATACTTATTGGTTGTTAGGCACTTTGAGAACATGGAGTTGTATATAAAGAAATCGGGTTTCTGCAACAGATTTTCTTGGAATTTTCCGTGAGTACAGTGATCTTTCTCATGTCATTGGTCTAGTTAATTATGTGGCTTTTCATTCTCCCTGAAATCTTTGATCGAAATCAGTCTAATAGCGGTACCTTGTCTGATTTCTGCTAGAGTAGGAATTATATGGGAAGATGTGGTACTTATGGATGAGGTGCTACCTGAGGCTGCACTCTCTGATTTATCTGCAGAGGTTGACCTTCAGAATCTTTTATGTGGCTCTTCTTTTGATATGATATGCTTAGAACTATTTGGTAACTAGTACTCGGTTATTTCAGGCTGTCCAAGCCACTCTTAAGCAATTTGTTGCGAGGGACGTTTTCTCATCTTCAGCAGGATATATTAGGTTCGCTGTTTCCTAATATCTACTGGATTCATCAAAATTTCTTAGCAGGGGAAAATGAGAGAGGATGAGTATAGCTTGATAATTCATTATAAGCTCTGAGAATCGTCTTTTAAGCAATATGAAAAAGGGGGCAGCATGTGTCAAAGAGTCGATTAATGTCTACCCATAGTTTCTAGTCTTCGAAGGAATCAGAACTAAACTGAGGTCTATGCATGGCAGATACTCTCATGAAATTTGGCATTAACCAAAAGGAAGCAGTTAAGGGGGAAGTCTTGAAGGTCGTATTGGAAGCTAGCAAAAAGGCAGTGCTACAAGGCACCATAGATATCTTTCAGGTACATTCCTTCTTCTGTTATTTGTTATAATGTTTTATTTTGGCCGTTATTTACTCTCTACAAATTTCATTCCAATAAAAGCTTATGTTTCATATATCATTTCAGGACTTCCGTAAGCTTCTAGATGAAAACACTGGAATAATTGTCAAGATGAAGGATTCAATCATTGGTTGGATTCAGAAAGGATTCCAAGACTTCTTCAGGTCACTTGAAGCACAATTTCTAGTACTCTCTGGAAAAACTAGCTCATCAAATGGTATTGAAGGAGGTTTGATAGAGGGAAGACCGAGTGAGAAAATTCATGCTGGTCTCATCCTTATTTTGGCGCAGCTCTCTGTCTTTGTCGAACAAAAGGTCATCCCGAGAGTTGCTGAGGTAACAAGTCTTACAACTGGTTTTAAATAAATTTCAAACCACATTGGTAGCTGAATTGGGATATTTCATATGCTAATTTAGGAAATAGCTGCTTCCTTCTCTGGTGGAAATTCCCAAGCCTTTGAGATGGACCTGCTTTTGTTCCAGGAGAACTTTGCCGGGTCTTCCATGCAGCCAGCGAGAAAGTTCTCCAGCATGTATAAATTAAACCCAAACTTGAAAGTCATAAACTAGAACTTAATATCAACTAACTAAATCGTTTCATATTTCAGTACATAGACACAAGAACACAGAAGGTATCGGTTCTACTGAGAAAAAGGTTCAAGACACCAAACTGGGTTAAGGTATTACTTGTCTCATATGTTACTAATATTCTTCGAGAAGCATTTGACCAGATATTGTTTTCTAAAGATTCTATATATTATCCTGCAGCACAAAGAGCCACGAGAGGTCCACATGTTTGTTGATATGTTTCTTCACGAGGTTTGACAACTTTTCTTCTCTCAATTTGGAAATTTTACCTTAAGAACCTGCAGTAACTCAAAAAATTTTGGATCTTCATCGCAGTTAGAAGAAGTTGGCAAAGAAGTAAAACAAATTTTACCTCAAGGGACTTTCAGAAAGCACAAGAGAACAAACAGCAACGGAAGCAACACTACAACCTCATCACGAAGCACTGCAACTACATAATGATAAGATGACACGGTCGAATTCACAAAGAGCTCGTAGTCAGCTTTTTGAGACACATCTTGCAAAACTGTTCAAACAAAAAGTAGAAATATTCACCAAAGTTGAATTTACTCAGGTAAGAACCAAACAGTAGAAGCTCCCTTTTACTTATATAACCAAAAACACACGCTTGTCATCTCCCTGATCATTTGTTTTTGGGTTTTCGCGCTAAATACTTACAGGAATCTGTAGTAACAACAATCTCTCTCTCTCTCAAGAGTTTGCAAGAATATGTCCGGCTTCAAACATTTAACCGAAGTGGGTTCCAACAGATTCAGCTAGACATTCAGTTCTTAAAAGCTCCTTTAAAGGAAGCAGTTGAAGATGAAGCTGCAATAGACTTCTTACTCGACGAGGTGATTGTTCTTCCTTTGCTTTTGCTTTTCATTACCACAGAGAATCAATCTGTGTCTATCTTTTGCAACTAACTAGACCATTCACTCTCGGACCATGGTTGTATCAAACAGGTGATCGTTGCGGCATCGGAAAGGTGTCATGATGTAATTCCATTGGAGCCACCAATTTTGGACAAACTCATACAAGCTAAACTCGTTAAATCAAAGGAACACAACAACAACAACACAGTTTCCTCTTAAATAATTGTCATAACTCTAAAATTGTATGTCTTTCCTTTTATTTTTGTTGCCTCTTGTTATTATTTGTTTGTGTATAAATCATAACCATCTCATTGTTATGTATCTTCGAAAACTCTTTATTTTTAAACCAATTGATTTATACCAAATAATTAACCGGTTTGCATAACTTAGAGTAATTAACCAAAAATAAAAATTTGACCAATCAACAAATTTTGAGGTCATAAAAGAGATTACGAAAAATCCCAAGTTAAATTGGATTAGGTATATTAAAAGAACTAATTAACCAAAAATAAAATTTTGACCAATCAAATAAAAGAGATTAAGTAAACTCCTACATTAAATAGGATTAGGCTAATTAATTAAGAGAATAAATATTAGATAACACGTTTTATATATTTCTATAAATACGAGTTACTCTGTTTGAGAGATTACACATTTAAGCTTAAAGGCACAATGACTTCTCAAAACTCTCTAAACCATTGTTACGATCACAAAGCTTTTAACAATGATTCTCTCCGTCCGTCTGAATCTTTGGTGGTTAAACCTGCGGTTGCTTATGCCAATCTTGTTCTGGGAAACGTAAGAATCCTCAAACGTGGCGAGTCACTAAGTGAGGTTCAAAAGAATGATGAAAGTAGCTGCGAAGATGATGAGGATGATGATGACGATGATGCCGAACGACGATTTTTGGATATGATTGAAGCTGAACTAGAGGATTTGTTGAAGCAGCAAATTGAAGCTGCTAAAGAATTGAAGAACTTTGCTGGATCTGATTTGTTAGTTTCGCCATCTCCATCTTCTGTTCCGATTCCATGTTTCTTGCAGAAGAAGAATCACATTTTGAGCAGATATTGAAGAACCATAAGAAGAGTAATGGAGTTTTAGGTTTTATTAGTCTGTTCGAATTCGAGTTTTGTCTTTGTTTTTGGATGTCAAAGACTTGTAGATCACGTTTCGTTTCTATGCAATAATATAAAATCTTTCTTTTCTTGTTTTTTTGGTTTTTTCTTCCACTACCCTACTAGTTTTTAAATCTCACTCCTACTACTACATGTAAGAATTCAATCTATGGTGCCTTAAAAATTTGTAAAGTGAATACAGCACTGAGCCACTTGTACTTAACTTCTGGGTTTTGCATTAGAGAAAGAGTAATTATCAATGATCACAAATATTTGTATTCTTTACTCACACCAAACTCAAAATTCACATGTAGTAAATTAAAAAATATTTCTTAGTAATAAATACTTAACTAAATGAAATAAAAATGAATAATAGATGAGAGAGAAAAAAACAAATAACTATAGCCTTTATCTAGATCATTTTTTACTCCATGATTGTTTTGGTAATTCGTAGATTTTAATGTTTTTTGTTTGAAATTCATTTTAGGTTGGTTTGTGGATTATAACATTCTCTAAATACTGTTTACTCCATTATGTGGTTACATTGGTATTTTGAAGATTTTTAAAAGTTTTGGAGTATAAATTTATATCAGATCAAAAAAGAAAACAGCATAATCAAAATTAAACATAACATACCAAATTAGAACATCTTTACTTCGTCCATCGTTCTAATTAATTATAACAATTTTTGATATTTTGTTTCTATAAATGTCGAAAACAAAGGTTGTCTCTTTGGTTATCTTTGCAGCTCTTCTGATGTGTGTGGATATATTTTATTTTTTTCTATTTTTTTTACTAAACCATTAATGTTTGAATATTTTCATGTATAAACTAATAATTATATTTGTTTTTGTTCTAGTAACTGATGATAATACGAATGATTGAAAGATGCACCACAGGAGGATTTTGTAAACCTTTTGATAATAAACATATTTGTCTTTGTCATTGTCATTGTTAAACAATAGCTAGCTTTAATTTTTATTTTTTAAAAAAAGTAATGTTGGGAAAATAATATTATGCTATTTCATTAATGTTCTAGTCAGAAAAAATACTATTTCACTGTTCTAAAATAAATAATATAATTCAAAAGTTTTGTTATCTATTTAAATGTATACAATATATAGAAACAATTGTTCAAATAGAGCAAAACTATACTGTAATTACTAAAACAGTTTTTGTCCAAAAAAAAAAAACGCAAAACTGTTTTCTTCTTCTTTTTCTCTGGTTAATTTCACAAAAGAAAAAAGAAAGAAACATATACTGTAAGCCGTTGTCGTTAACTTCTCTGGTTAATTTCACAAAACAAAAACCATCGTCGTCAACCTCTCTTTATTTCCTTCGTCGTCTTACTCGACATCTTCTTCGTTGTTATTCATACTCATTGTCTTCTTCTTCTTCGTTGTCGTGTTGTTTATTTATCAAAGGTAAGTTTTTTCTTTTCTTCTTCCTCTTCTCCTCTTCTTCTTTTTCTTCTTTTTCGTGAGGGCATTTGGGTTTGTTGTTTATGTAGACATTGGGTTTGTCGATTTCACGACATTTGGATTTCTTGATTTCGCGACATTTGGGTTTTTGTTCTTCATCTTCTTCTTCTGTGTTTGTCAAGTAGAGTTCTTCCCCATTCTGAGCCAATGTGATATAGTTCGTAATTAGTTGTGAGGGTAAGAGTGAAGTAGAGATAGGCTTAGTGTAGTAGAGATATGCTTAGTGTAGTAGAGTTAGTCTGACGTTTGGTAGAGTTAGGTTGTAGTGGGGTATAGTTCGATTCCATGCAGTAGAGTTAGTATGACGTTTGGAAGAGTTAGATTGTAGTGTGGTAGAGTTGGCTTGTAGTGTGGTAGAGTTAGGTTGTAGTGTGGTAGAGTTGGATTCCGTGTAGTAGAGTTAGTCTGACATTTGGTAGAGTTATATTGTTGTGTGGTAGAGTTGGCTTTTGTGTGGTAAAGTTGGATTAGAGTTAGTCTGACGTTTGGTAAAGTTAGATTGTAGTGTGGTAGAGTTAGCTTGTAGTGTGGTAGAGTTGGATTGCTCGTAGAGTGAAGTGTAATAGAGTTAGTCTGACGTTTGGTAGAGTTGAGTTCCGTGTAGTAGAGTTTATTTACCTGTAATGAAGTTAGGTTTTTTTAATGTTTATCGTTTGTTCATCTTTAAATATGGCAGAAAAGAAGTACCCGAATAAGGTTCTCACACACGGTCTACCGGTGATGAAGAATTAAAACATCAACCATTTCTGCAATCTTAAAAACATCAGTAATATGATCAAGGGTATTGGTGAGGATGCATACGTAGACATAAAGGAGAACACTTTCGTAGGCGTTTTTCTGAAGCTAGCAGACTCCGACTACACCTTTACTGTGAGGCATATACAGTACTTATTGATGGATCAACTAGTGATTAAGAAGAAGTATGAGATGTGGGTGTTATTTCGGTCTCGGCATACGAGGTTTTCTCTACACGAGTTCGCAAAAATCACGCAGCTTAGTTGCGATAACTTCGATGAGGCTTCTAATGTGGCAGATGTTGCCCACAGAGAGCTTTGGGAAGATATTGGTTTAGGGGTTAGTGAAGGCCCTAAATGGGTAAAGTTGAAAGACGTGTTGAGGAGATGTAGAGGGTGGTCTTTCGAGAAGAGGAAGATGGTAGGCTTGCTAGTGGTTTGGCATGTAGGGATTTATGGTTGCCACACAAATAGTAGGCTCCCTTTTATTTCTGCGAAGTTGGTTGAAAATTTTAAGATATTCGAGAGGCATCCATGGAAAAAAGTGGCGTTTCTAGAACTGATCAAATCGATCAAAATTGCAGCTTATAAAAAGGCCAATAATTACACTCTACACGAGTTTGTGCACGTACTTCTGATATGAGCATTTGAGTCTATCCCCATACTAGCTGAAATATTTAAGGAGCAAAGAGAAGGTGACGTCCCCATTCTACGATAAAGACCAATAAAAAAACAAACCATTGAACCCGAGGAAATTGTGAAGTTGGAGCAACAAAACAATGGAAAGGTAAAATGTTTTCATAGTTGAGTTGGTTTAGGTGATTGATAGAGTTCATTTATGTATAGTAGAGTTCATTTACGCTACTAGTAGAGTTCATTTACGTTTAGTAGAGTTATTATGGCAGTTAAATGGAGGTAATTTATGTGTGGAAGAGTTCATCTGAGTTTAATAAATTGCATCTTCTCGTCTACCAGATACATCTTAAGAAGTTGACTACGCAGCCTCTGGAGATAATTTGCAGATCCCAAAGTGGACACCATGCTTTGAGACATACTTTCCTTCAGTCTAGATGAATCCGTCTTAGACATAAGTAATAAGAATAAGACAAATGCTTATATCAACGAGAGGATGAACAAGCGTAGTGCTAGTTCAAAAGAGCAGGTGAAGAAAGGGAAAGAGAAAAAAAACAACAGAAGGAAGAAGAGAAAAAAACACAAGAAATAAGAGAAGAGACATAAGAAAGAGATGGATGACTCGACTACCTTGAAGGATGTGGTGAGAGTCGTTAAAAAGAAAAAGCTAAAGGCAGAGGTGTCGAGGGCATTGCTTCACACTCTTAGAGATATGACCAAAGCCTTCGAAGGGATGAGACACGATCATAACGTGTTTGATGAACATATATATAGTCTTGAGGAGAGTAGGCTGGAAACCAGGGCAAAGACCATAATGCTTGCTGAGCGCATGATTAGGCTGGAGCGTAACACCTCAGACAATACATATGCTTGAGATAATTCTTAGGCTGGAGGAGACCAGAGCGCAACCACAAGTTTATAGTCTAGAGAACAACAAGGCTGAGAATACAGATGAGGGTGTAGGTCAGAAAACTCCACGACATCGAACTCCTGAACATGTGAATCGCGAAGATGACATAGAAGGCAATACATACATTATTCTGAACTCCCCTAATAATAAGGAACCTAAATCGGTATGTAAGGCTCTATTTGAATGAGACTTACTCTGATTGATTTATCCTATGTACCAACATTGAATTATTAACATTACATACGTATTTGTACAAACATAAACATAAATTTGTGGATTGTTAACTTTGGTAGAGCTTATATATGGTTTGGTCGAGATATGTGTAACTCTACTAAACAATTATTACGATCAATACATCTCTACCAAACCATAAAAATGAACTCTACCACTATTAGCAACTCTACCATTTGTTAAGCTAACATAATAGAGTTACTCTTCGCAGACACCTCTTTTGGAATGGCCTAAACTAATGGACTCAGAGTCGGAGAAAACACCAAGTGCAGGTTCATGTGTTGTGCGTAATACAATTAAACCAACAAATGTGGATTCTCACCTCGATGACACCCAAGTGTCCCAAGCCAGCACAAAACATACCATCCCACTGAACCAGGTAAACCCGTTTTAAATAAATCTTATTGGAAGAGTTGATAGTTTTGTTTAATAGAGTTGACATTTTTCATATTTTTTTGTAGAATAAATGGGTTATCGAGAGTCAGGAAACATCCGACCCTTTCAGCCCGTTATCACGGATTGTTAGGAATCCAGAAGAACCATCAAAAGAAGAACCACCTTACGATGTAGAAAAATTGAAGCCATGAATGTCATAGCTTGGCGTCATAAAACTGGTGGATACTCCTGAAAAGGGTAAACAAACACAAGAGGAGTTAGTCTGTATGGAAGACGTGTTACCGAAAGAGACTCGGGTACGAGTACTCACTAAGAACCAGGTATAGTACATTTAATGTATGATAGAGTTCATTTCAAATGTAGTGGAGTTCATTTACAATATATTAGCAAAGGTCGTTGCAACCTCCAAGCCCGTACAAGAGTAATCGGATTGCTTTCCTGGAGCCACTATTTTGTGGTTATTGGCGTTACACGTACGCAAGGGATTACGTGGGAAAAGAGGATAAATATATGTGGCCCGGTGGGTTTAAAGATGTCTTCGATGACATTTCACCGACATTATGTGCCACTAACAAGCAGTGGATGAGAGACATGGACACGATCTATATCCTTCATAATATTAACAACTTTCACTGGGTGGCCGTGGAAGTTAATCTGAACGAAGGGAAGATTTGCATATACGATCCCGACCCATCTTCCAATCCCGCTGTTGCAGTGATAGAGTCATGCAAGTAAGTTACTCAAATTCAGTATAGTTGAGTTCATATACATATGTGGTAGAGTTCATTTACCTTATGATGTAGTTCATTTTCCGTGTAGTAGAGTTCATTTTCCGTATAGTCGAGTTCATTTTCCGTATAGTAGAGTTCATTTCCCTGTAGTAGAGCTCATAACATTTGTAGTAGAGTTCATATACACATGTGGTAGAGTTCATTTACATGTGTAATTGAGTTCATTTTCCGTGTAGTAGAGTTCATTTTTTGTGTAGTAGAGTTCATATACCGTGTAGTAGAATTCATATACCGTGTATTAGAATTCATATACATTATAGTAGAGTTCATTTTATGTGTAGTAGAGTTCACTTTCCGTGTAGTAGAGTTCATATACCATGTAGTAGAGTTCATATACACATGTGGTAGTTCATTTTCTGTATAGTTGAGTTCATAACATGTGTAGTAGAGTTCATATACTTCCTATAGTAGAGTTTATTTACATGGTTCTCATTTTTTGTAGGCCATATGCCGTGATGATTCCGAAGATGATCAAGTATTTTTTATCCAAGGAGATGCGTCAACACATTAGCGCGGCTCAATACAAAATTGTGCGTGTGACTAAGAATGTACCACGTAATAAACGGTCAAACAAATCACCCTAATATATATGATACCTTTTTCATGTCTAATTTTCATAAATCCAAAACTATTAAGAACGAATCATATACTTATCAATGTAATGAACATCTTTCTATAATTTCATGCAAATATAATAATAAATAGCTCCAAATTTTGATTTTATATATTCAAAATTTGTACATTTGGTTTGAATCCCACCATGCTCATAAAACTTTAGCTATTAATCTGTTTTTTGCCGATTTAATATTTACTTGTTAACAAATTTTTTTTATACATTTGTATCAATATTTATAATGTAAAAGTAAATTTTCTTCATATAAATACTAGATTAGCACCCTAGTGAATATGTTTGCATAATACATGTAGAAAATTAGTAAAAGTACCTCAATGCAAATAACCAAATTTCTAAATTTTTCTTTTGAAGTTTATTACTAGGGAAAAAACTTAAAATTTTTAGGAGTATCCCATACCAAATATAAAGGATATATCAAATAAAAAGTATCTGTTGGAGATGCCCATTTTGATGTTTTTGTAATTTCATTGTTTGTAGTATTCACTCAAAAATAAGTGGTCTAGTTGGTTTTTTTTTGTTTTGTTAACATTGGGACACAAATGGCCAGTCCATTAATCAAGTTCTTGCAAATGCAAGTGGGGAGACTCGATCTCAGGATGTGCAAGTGCGCATGCCTCTTGTGAACTTACCACCTGCCACTAAGCTAAATGTCATTTGCATGGTCTAGTTGGTTATAAATTATATTTTATCGATCTAATAATTATTTATTAACAATTTTTTTTTTAGTATTCACTCACATGTTTCCCAGTTTTTGTCTGCAATAAAATCTATATTATATAACGTAAGTTTCTTGTTTTGCTTTAGAGAAAGTGCAATCAATAATCATTAACAAATACTTATAATATTACAACATATTCAAAACATATTCTCTTTTAGATACAATTGTATTGTCTCTTTGTTGCTCTCTAAGCTTCAAGATCTTGATTTGTTGTTGTTGTAGGTAATAGTTTTTTCCAAAACCAATGTTTACTCCATAAGAGTGACATCTCTTCAATTGGTACTCCTTTGGTTTCAGGCAACAGGAAATAGACAAAAATGGTCATTACAGTGACCCAACCAGCAAAGAAGAGGAAGATACCAAATCTGAATGCACAGAGAAGAGAGAGGAAAATTTGAGCTATGATGAAAGTGAAGAGAAGATTCACTGCAACTGTGATACTTTGTCCTGCTGATCGAGTCTCTAATGGAAAGATCTCGCTCGGTATGGTCCAGCCTAATGGACCCCAAGACCATCCAAATGCTACAACAAAGAGGCAAATGAAGATGACTACAACGATTGAGTACCCTTTTGATAGCTCTTGGTTGTCTCCAAATTTCACTCCTAAGATCACTGAGACTATAACTTGACAGATTATCATTTGTATTCCTCCACTGATGAGAAGAGCTCGTCTTCCTAATTTGTCTACTAATGCTATGGAAATCAATGTCGAGAGTACAAGAACAGCTCCTGTTAAAGCTGATGAGTATAGAGATGCGTTTCCTCCAAAACCCATTGTCTGGAACAGAACAGGAGCGTAGAAAAGAATGGAGTTTATCCCTGTGAGGATCTGAAACATAGGCATACAGATCGCCATAACTAGTTGTGGCCTGTTTCGTTTCTGCAGAATGTTTCTGAAAGGATGTTTGATGGAATTTGCAAGCTCACTTGCATCCACCATGTCTTGAAGCTCGGCATCCACGTTTTCTGTTCCTCTTAGTTTCTCCAAGACACGTCGACCTCTTTCTGTTAATCCTATTTCGATCAAACTGTTGGGAGTCTCAGGTAAGAAATACCCACCAAGTGTCATAAGAAGAGCTGGAAAAGCAGCCAAACCAAGAGAGAGTCTCCATCCCCAAGGCCTAAGCTTTTGAGTACCGTAATTGACCATATTTGCAGTGAAGATCCCAAGAGTTGTTGCTAACTGAAACATCATGTTTAATCCACCTCGAAGATGAGTTGGTGACACTTCTGATAGATACAAAGGAACTGCCTGAAAACAAATCCAAAGCAAGCTACTTTCACAAACAAGAGATTGATTTACTACCAAAGCAAGTAACTTTTTCATTCAAGATGATGAAACCAAACAATTGTCTAACCTGATTTCCAAATCCAATGCCAATACCGAGCAGAATCCGTCCAATAAGAAGCATAGCTAAGTTCACAGCTCCAGCATTCAAAGCAGCTCCAATAAAAAAGCTGATTCCACCACAGACAATACTTGCACGCCTACCATACTTCCTAGTAACAGTTGAAGCCACAAGAGTAGAAACCAAACCAGCCAAGTACAGTGACGAAGTGAAAACAGCTAATTCTTGATTATCATACTTGCAGTAATTACTTTCATGAGCATGCTTCTTCTTCTCATAAACCTCATGGAAAAATTCCTCAAGAAATTCATCCATTGATGTAACTCCTCCTGCAAACAGAACCCATTTCAGCCAATTTGATTAGACTAAGAAACTAGATTCCAAAGAAGAAGACAAACCTGAGACTCCAATGTCATATCCAAAGATAGATCCACCAATGGCTGCAACAAGGCAAGCAATTATAACATAACTAGTGACTTTCCCTTGATATTGTTCTGCTCTCTCCTTAGCTACACGAGACGGACCAAGCGACCCTCCTGCCATTTTCTTCTCTTCCTTCTTCCACCACTCTTCTTCTTAAGACTTTGCTGCAATGGTTGACCTTTTGTTTTACTTAACTTCCGGAATCTGAGAGAAAACAACACAAAAAGAGTATCTACATTCACATCTTCACGTGGCTTGAATTCAGTTTAATTAGCATTGAATGCTTTAATTTTGTCCTCGTTGAGAATTCTGATAATTGCGTGTGGAATTGTGATAAAAAGTTTAACACTTGACTAAAAATCCAATGCAATTTGCATGTCTCCTTATTTTGAATCTCCATTTCCACAAACTCTTCATGATCGTTAGAATCTAATCGGAATATTCTATCATATTTGAACAATAAAATATCAAAAAGATGAGACTTCTTACCTTTTTGTGTGTCTATAAAAGAGATTCCGATCTTATTCCTTTTTAACAACTGGAAACACCATAATCGTTTTTAACCTATCTCTCAACACCTTCAAATTAAACCAAAAACAACAACAACAACAACAACAACAACAACAACAAAAAACTGATTTTGGAATTGTGTTTCAAAATTGAGTCTTTGATTCCGGAAGAAATTGGGAATAAAAAAAATTAGAAGACTCACAAAGAAGATGTGACGATTTTAAGTAGACTGGAAAAATGATTCAGAATTGGTTTTGTTTGATATCTCTTTCATTGAACTTAAAGCTCCTACAATGAAGACGATGTTATAGATGTTGTTTGACCAAGTTAAAAACCAGTCGAATAAAGATTTTTTCGTTTTTGCTACAAATCTAAAGCAAATGAATGCTCTTAAACACACAAGCAATGGATTTGAGACAAGTGTAAGAAGAATTCACACCAACTAGTTTTCTCCATAAGAAGAACGATGAAGATGACATTTTTGGAGTATTAATATACTTAATACTATAAATATTTAAATTTAAATCATTAAGCCAAAAAGTGGCTGTAGTTTAGTGGTTAGAAATCCACGTTGTGGCCGTGGAGACCTGGGCTCGAATCCCAGCAGCCACACTTTTTTATTCTTTTCATTGATGATCTCGGCCGTCAATTGTTATATCTCACTATTAGATCTGGACCGTCCATTTTACTCCCCGCCATAATAATTTTCCCGCCTAATCTCATCGTCTTTGACAAGCCTTTTACCGCCCAATTTTGCCGTCACTTTGTCTCTCTCTAACCCTCTCATTCTTTCTCTTCGGCTTTCCCTCTCTAGACCCAAGTTTCCGACCATGAAAGAGCATGATTTCGATGGCGACAAAGGTAAATCCCTCTGCTCTTGCATCTGTGTTTTTTTTTCCTGATAATCTCTTCCTCTTTGTGTTCCTGTGGGATTTGATTTTGACCTTTTCTTCCTGCAGCGATTGCCAAGGAATTTCTAGCGACTTTCTCCGATGCTAATGGCGTATCTAAGTACATGGAGATTCTCGTGAGTTTCCTTTGATTTTATTTACCAATTTGCTCTTCTAGGGTTTGGCTAAATCTCCGTAAAACTCGATAAATTAACATTCTAATTGAAGTTTAGTAAGCTTTTTTAGGTCCTATAAGTCGATTCATTTTCTCTATTGTTTATGTCTTGTTTGGATTTTGCGATAACTTTCTGGGAATTGGCGTGTTTGGAATTTATTTCTGGGCAACGACAATAATCCTTATATTTTCCCCCTTTTAACTGCTCTATTGTTTTTGCAGCAAGAGGTTGCAAATCGTAAGATTCGGGCTATTCAGGTCGATCTTCAAGACTTATTCAATGTGAGTTAGCTTCTCTCTTTTTGTTCCTTTTTGGATGTTGCAAAGGCATATGAACTTACTCCTCTCTTTGATCTTTCAGTATAAGGACTACGATGAGGAGTTTGTCAGACGGTTGACTGAGAACACACGCCGATATGTTTCCATTTTCTCTTCTGCTATTGATGAATTGCTACCAGAACCCACAGAGGCGTTTCCAGATGATGATCATGATGTACTGATGACACAGAGAGCTGAAGATATGAATGATAATGCAGATGTTCCTGACCCGCGTCAGCAAATTCCGCCTGAGATTAAAAGATTTTAGTAAGTTCAGACTGCTCTATCGTAGCTTTTGTAGCTTAAACGATTTTACTTAACTCTTTTGTAGCTGTTTTCCAATGATCTAGTTAAGATATGTGAGATGATCTTCATTGGTTGTGAATTGCTAGTTGTAACTCTGTTAAAGACTGTTGTGTCCCTTCTTTACTTTATTGTATTGGACAAATTATTTAATAACTCAATTTACATTGAATATTCCCTTCAAAAGTTTGCTTATAGTTTTATTTTGATTCAGTGAGGTTTATTTTAAAGCTCCATCAAAGGGAAGGCCATCTTTCATCAGGGAAGTTAAGGCTTCACACATTGGGCAACTTGTCAGGATATCTGGGATTGTGACACGCTGTTCAGATGTCAAGCCACTGATGGCAGTTGCTGTATACACGTGCGAAGATTGTGGTCATGAAATTTACCAGGTACCCAACTACTATGCCTACCAAGATCGTAGTTTTTTTTTTTATGCTAACTACCAACTTTGATTCTTTCTGATGCGTGCAAAACCAGGAAGTCACATCTAGAGTCTTTATGCCATTGTTTAAGTGCCCCTCCAGCCGCTGTAAGCTTAACAGCAAATCCGGAAATCCTATTCTTCAGCTCAGAGCATCAAAGTTTCTAAAGTTTCAGGAGGTTCTTTTCTGTTTATGAGTGTCATTTATGTGAATGCTCTGATATGAAACTAATGAGCAAAAACTTTAATATGTTGCAGGCCAAGATGCAAGAATTGTGCCGAACATGTACCCAAAGGGCATATTCCGAGGTCCATGACTGTTCATCTTAGAGGAGAGTTGACAAGAAAGGTTGCTTTTCTTGACCTTGGTCTTATGATACTTTGGAGTCTGTTTGTTCACCTTTCAGAGTCAATTGATGGGGTTGCGTAGGAAATAGTCCAGTGATGAGTTGTTGGCTTACAAGCATATGTTGAGCAGTTGTTGATGAAACTGAACATCTCTCTCTCTCTCAAGTGCTCCTTACTGCCAGTGAACATTGGGCCAGGAATCTTAAATATTCATTAGCTACTAAGGAAATAACTTGTTATGATGCAGCTCAGCAATTGTAATTTGTATGCAGTACGTGTCCAGTTTTTTCCATTGCTGTATTGGGACTTAATCTACAGCATTTGTCATTTACTGTAGTGAAATTGTTAATTTCGGACTAAACTTCCTTAAACCCTTGTAGGTGTCACCAGGTGACGTTGTTGAATTCTCAGGGATTTTTCTTCCCATTCCCTACACTGGGTTTAAAGCACTTCGAGCTGGGTTAGTAGCAGACACCTACCTGGAAGCAACGTCTGTTACTCATTTCAAGAAGAAATATGAGGAGTAAGTCATTGGTTCACTGTAGTACTGGCAAAATATCTAATTTAGTAGCCTAGTCTGTTGCTTTTTTCATTTATTTAAGTTACAAAGAAGATTTGGTGTGTGCAAAATCTCAGAAAGCACCTTGAATTTTTCTTTTATGATCTACAGATATGAGTTTCAGAAAGATGAGGAAGAACAGATTGCTCGTTTGGCTGAAGATGGTGATATCTACAATAAGCTATCACGATCTTTGGCTCCAGAGATTTATGGACACGAGGATATCAAAAAAGCTTTACTTCTCCTTCTTGTGGGTGCCCCTCACAGGCAGTTAAAGGATGGGATGAAGGTAAACTTTCTTATCTTCCAATACTTCCACGATGTTGCTATTTTGTATGATAGAGACTATTCACTGGTTAGAAAGCAGTTTTTTTTTACTTTAGTTTCATCTCCAACTATATCATTTTACCTCTTTCCATCCACTTTTAGTGTCCATAGTCTTCATTCATTGAGTTATGGAGCCTTATGATTTACATTTTGGGCACAAACTTTCAGCATCAAAAGCACATTGGACTGATTGGAACATATAGCATTTGTGAAGACAATTAAAATCCCTGGCTTTATGAATTATCTTTGCAGATTAGAGGAGATGTACATATATGTCTAATGGGTGATCCTGGAGTTGCCAAAAGTCAGCTTCTCAAGCACATTATAAATGTTGCTCCAAGGGGAGTCTACACAACAGGCAAGGGTAGCAGTGGAGTTGGTCTAACTGCTGCTGTTATGAGAGATCAAGTAACAAATGAGATGGTTTTAGAAGGAGGAGCATTGGTGAGTTACAATGATTCTTCACATTTGATATCTTAGAACATGATGTAATGGTATATAATTTAGAGGACTGATACAATCTCAATTTTAGGTGCTAGCTGACATGGGAATCTGTGCTATTGATGAGTTTGATAAGATGGATGAATCAGATCGTACTGCAATTCATGAGGTCATGGAGCAACAAACTGTAAGCATTGCAAAAGCTGGGATTACCACGTCTTTGAACGCCCGAACAGCTGTTCTTGCTGCAGCCAATCCAGCCTGGTAATTGACCTATTATGTTATGTATAAAAACTTATGTAAGTTGTGGGATTATTTCCATCTGTATTGAACTATGCGTTTTGTGTTCATGAAGGGGAAGATATGATTTGCGAAGAACTCCAGCTGAAAACATTAATCTCCCACCAGCCCTTCTTTCAAGATTCGATCTTCTGTGGTTGATCTTAGATCGGGCAGATATGGACAGTGACCTTGAATTGGCTAAGCATGTGCTTCACGTACATCAGACACTAGAATCTCCTGCGCTTGGCTTCGAGCCGCTGGAACCCAATATTCTCCGGTAAGTTATATAGCTTTCATAGCATTCTTGATCTGCAGAGTCAGAAACTTTTAACCTGAGCATCTCTGGTTCTCTAGTGCATACATTTCAGCTGCGAGGAGATTATCACCATACATACCAAGGGAGTTAGAGGAATATATAGCAACAGCTTATTCCAGCATCAGGCAAGAAGAAGCAAAATCAAATACTCCTCATTCTTACACAACAGTGAGAACACTACTCAGCATTCTGCGCATATCCGCTGTAAGTAAACTAAATGGATCTGAAGTCGGAATTCTGGCATTGCTGGATAAGCTGTTGTCTCTTATAATTGGAATGCAAATGCTTTTTTGTTTCTATATATAAAAATAGTAAAGCAAAGCAACTGTCAAGCAGCTTCGTCTCCTATAATTGAGTGTCTGATATTGCATCTAGTCCTGCTTTTTGTATCTTATAATTGAGTAAGTGTCCGTTATTGCATCCAGTCTTTCTTTTCGTCTGTCATCCGCATACACTGATATTTTTGACATCTGCATTAGTCTAAGTGTGACATCTACAGGCACTAGCAAGGTTGAGATTCTCAGAATCAGTGGCACAAAGCGATGTGGATGAGGCACTTAGACTAATGCAGATGTCGAAAATATCATTATATGCGGATGATAGACAAAAGGCAGGACTGGATGCGATATCAGACACATACTCAATCATAAGAGATGAAGCTGCTAGATCTAACAAGATCCATGTGAGCTACGCAAATGCTCTTAACTGGATCTCCAGAAAGGTTAGTTACTTCTTCTGCATCTTCATCTTCCATATTCTTCATATGAGAATGATCACTGAAACGAGTGATTTTGGGTATAAACAGGGATACAGTGAGGCTCAGCTAAAGGAGTGTTTGGAGGAATATGCAGCTTTGAATGTTTGGCAGATTGATCCTAACACCTTTGACATCCGTTTTATCTGAATATCTCTCTATTTTCTATTCTTTGCTATTGTATTTCTTAGCTTAGAGACTGTAGAAGTGGATTTTGTAGCAGTGATATTTTCACCTGTTTAAGTTAAGGTTTGCAAAACAAAATTTACTTTGTATAATTCTTAAAATTAAGAGAGGCGACTTCACCTAATATGATTTATAATTCTCACAAAATTCCTTTTACATAGAAAAAGTTATAATAAATTGAATATAATTTTTTTTGGTCAAGATACTCAAATATACTTAAATTTGGTTTAAAAAAACCGATTATTTTGTAAGAATCTCAAATAGTATCACATCAAATTTTAGGTTTATGAATAGTTTGATCAAGGGAAACATTTCCAACAGGTTGGGTTTTTAAATATGTGGGCCTTTTCAAACCCATAGAATTAAAATGTGTGGGCCTTTTCAAACCCATAAAATTAAAATGTGTGGGCCTTCACTAAAACCATTTAGAATCCTTTGATAAACTTCTAATAATATTTCCCACCAAAAAAGAAAAAAACTTCTAATAAAATAAGAGTATTATTATCAGTAAGGCGTTGTTTCCCGCCAATTCGCAAGTTTCGCCGGCGTATTTTCCGGTGCAAAATTCCCGCGCAATCTGTACAGTCCTTAAGAAGTGTCCCAATCGATCACACTCTCATTCTCGTCGGTGACTATCTCACTTCCGTTCTTTCTGTCTCTGTATCTCTCTTACTCGAAGTATCTGTTCTCTACCACTCGACGATGGCGCCGTCTCGCCGACAGATCAACGGAAGGTCGCCGTTGGTGAATCAGCAGCGTCAAATCACCTCTTTCTTTTCGAAACCTTCTGCTTCATATTGTTCTCCCTCACCATCACCAGCTATAGCTTCATCTCTTTCAATTAAGAAAACCCCCAAATCTTACCCTAACCCTAGTTCCCCGTCTCCGTCTCCATCTCCACCTAAGAAAACTCCTAAACTGAACCCTAAGCTTACTTCTAATCGTAGTCCTAGTCCCGGTCCAGCGACTCCTTCTCCTGTACAGTCCAAGTTTAAGAAGCCCCTTCTCGTTATTGGACAGACACCTTCTCCTCCTCAATCGACGGACATTACGTATGGGAACGAGGTAGTTGGAAAGCAAGTAAGGGTTTACTGGCCTTTGGATAAGAGATGGTATGATGGGAGCGTGATATCGTACGATAAGGGTGAGGGTAAGCATGTGATCGAGTATGATGATGGAGAAGAGGAATCTTTGGATTTGGCGAAGGAGAAGATTGAGTGGGTGATCGGGTCAAGCTCAGGAGATAGGTTTAAGCGATTGAAACGAGGCGCTTCGGCTTGCAGAAAAGTTGTGACGGGTAGTGATGATGATGTGGAGATGGATAATGTGGAAGAAGAGAAAGAAAACAAAAGTGATGGTGATGATTCTAGCGATGAAGACTGGGGAAAGAACATGGGGAAAGAGGTTTGTGAGAGCGAAGAAGATGATGTGGAGTTGGATGATGAGAATGAAATGGCTGAAGATGAGCTTGTAGAAGAGGTAGATGAAGAAACTCCATCGAAGTTAAATAGACTTTCCAAAATTGATTGTAGAAAGCGGAAGACTAGTGAAGTAACGAAACCAGGTGGTGAGAAAAAAGTCAGGACTGATAAAAATATCACCCTCACAGGTTTTAAGGCTTCTGTCGTGGAGCCTGCGAAGAAGATTGAAGAAGGTAAACGGAAGAGTCTCTTTTTGTAGACTTACCATACTTGTTTTTGTTTATCTCAATATTTTGTCTTAATAAAAGGTGGGAATCATGCAAATGTCTCTTGCACTGACATTAGTTTCAGATAGTGTTTGTTGTTTTGCTGCTAAACTTCCTTTGTGTCTTACTACAGCTGATAGGGTGATGAAGGGTCTGGAAGATAACATACTGGATGGGGATGCTCTGACTAGATTTGGTGCTCGTGAATCTGAGAAATTCCTCTTCCTGGGAATGTAAGCCTTTCACAATTCTGCTCTATCTTAGAGACTATTTACTATGGTTGTTAGGAGTAGAGAATCTAGAAAATGTATCTATCAACTTCGTGGTTATCTAGCTCTACATATGGGTAATATGTGTCTTAAGCTATTCTACTAGCTGGAACTCCTCTAATTTTCTTTTAACTTCATGAGGATTGATAGGTTGCTTGATCTCGATTTTACCTATGATTTAATGTGTTTGTTCTTGTAAACTATTTTGGATGAGCAGAGACCGAAGGGATGCTAAAAGAAGACGCCCTACTGATGAGAATTATGATCCTAGGACACTCTACCTTCCTCCTGATTTTGTGAAAAAGTTAACAGGAGGCCAGGTACAAGCACATGGAATTCTGGTTCAGGATAGTTGATGAAGCTAATCACTCTTTACTTAAATTTGGTTTTCTGACCTTTTTTCAGAGACAATGGTGGGAGTTTAAATCAAAGCATATGGACAAAGTTGTATTTTTCAAGGTAGAACGATCATTACTTATTTAGTTTGAAGTTATTTATTGATGGGGGATTCTAGGATCAATGGTCTTTTTCTATGGAACACAGATGGGTAAATTCTATGAGCTTTTTGAGATGGATGCACATGTAGGAGCCAAGGAACTAGATATACAGTACATGAAGGTACATGTTTTGTTATCACGCATAATTTGTTGATGCGTTTGAACATCTCTTAAAAGTGTCCTACAATCCAATGATTTGACCTCAATTTATGCTAGGAAATTCTCTTGTGTTGTTTCTTATGTTTCTCTTTTTGAAAATGCCTGAGCTATGATTTTGCTTTGTAGGGAGAACAACCTCATTGTGGATTTCCAGAGAAGAATTTCTCTGTAAACATTGAGAAATTAGTTAGAAAGGTTTGCTTCAAAACATATAGCAACTCCAATCCAAGCATGATCTATTTCTTGTTATGTGTGGAGGAAAGGAACATTCATGAGCTGAACTTTTACTTGGATTAAATTGAATGAATTGAATTGAACAGGGGTATCGGGTTTTAGTTGTGGAGCAAACCGAAACACCTGATCAGCTGGAGCGACGCCGAAAAGAGAAAGGTTCCAAAGATAAAGTACGTCCTACTATAAATTTAATTTATCAGGCATCATCAGTTTTAAGTCATGTAATCTGTTTGCTGTTGAACCTAAAAATTGTCCCAGTGACATTACTCTTGTTCTTGTAGGTTGTGAAGCGTGAAGTATGTGCAGTTGTTACGAAAGGCACACTGACAGATGGAGAAATGCTATTAACTCATCCAGATGCATCTTATCTAATGGCTTTGACTGAAGAAGAAAGTTTAGATGATCAGAAAGCAGAGCGCAATTTTGGTGTCTGCTTGGTTGATATTGCGACAAAAAAGATAATGCTGGGGCAGGTAAATCCCAGTTGTTGAATTGATTAAAAGAAAGCAGTGCCAGGCTGCTCTTAACATACGTAACATTTCTCTAATATCTCTTAGGAACTGTTCCGATGGATATATTTTGTTTATTGACAATTAATTTTTGATCTAATGGAGTCGTTTTCCCATTCCTACCAGTTCAAAGATGATGAAGATTGCAGTACATTATCTTGCATGCTATCTGAGATAAGGCCGGTGGAAATTATTAAGCCAGCTAAGGTGTTGAGTTCTCTCT
>JAKUCM010002533.1:0-32954 GCA_023374145.1 Lepidium sativum | reverse complement strand
AGTGAGAGTAGTATCTAGATATCTTAGAGTTCTTTTGAGTGTGTAATATCTCATAGACTCGACATCTATCTGTCCATTCTTCATCAACCACGATCTGCACTAGATCCTTCACCCGTCTCATGTTCGGACTCATCAACTCTCAAGTCAAAACAAAATCGATTACTCCTTCATCAAGCTCGGATCCTAGGAGGCTCGTGTCATACATGGTATCAGAGCAACAAAGATATTAATTATATCTTAAATCTGGTTCTCAAATTCTCTACTCTTTTCCTGAATCTCTTTCTTCTAAAATCGCTAAAACCGACATGGATTCCAACAAAGGAGCCTGCATACCGGTAATGCTCAAAGGGCCGAACTACAATCTATGGTCAAGAACTACATGGACGCTCTTTTACAGCCGTGGATTGTGGAATCATGTGGAGCCTCCCAAAGAAAAAACCCCAAATGTAGCCGACAAAGGAAAAGGAAAGGAAGGCTCATCTGACATGGTGGTTTCCGACAATAATAAATGGTTCCAAGAAGACCAAACGGTGATGGCCATCATAACCGCCTCACTAGATCCTCATCTTCTTGAATCTTACCTATTTTGTGAAACCGCAAAAGAACTATGGGATACTCTCAAAAGAGTCTATGCAAATGTCTCCAATCTCACTAAGGTCTTTGAAATCAAGAGAGCTCTTAACACCCTAAGGCAAGAAGATATGGCGTTTGAAGACTATTTTGGGAAAGTAAGGGTTCTTTGGATGGAACTTGAGATGCTAAGGCCGAATACTATGGATCATCTTGTTCAAAATGAAATACGTGATAAGTAATCCTAGGTTGATTAAGAATGTGAAAATCCCTAATAATTGATTCTGGTGCATCTCATCACATGATAAGTAATCCTAGGTTGAGTAAGAATGTGAAAATCAACCATAGTAAATGTTAGTATAGCTAGTGGTGAGAAAGTATCAATCAAAGGAATAGGAGAGTTGGAACTTTTTTATAAGAATACAAAAACTTTTTACATGCCAAAATTCACCTCTAATCTTCTTTTGGTTAAGAAAACCACATCCGACTTAAATTACTATGCTATATTTGGTCATAACCATGTACAATTTCAGGATAATGAAAGTGAAAAAAACACTTGGAGGAAGAAAGACCAAAGATGGATTATATGTCCTAGAAGAAAAATCGGTTCCAAATGCTTTACACTATGTTCCCGTTATCAATTTAGACTCTAATATTGGTTCATGTTTTAATTCGGTTTTGGCATGCTACATTGGGTCATCCCCACTCTAGAGCTTTAAGTTTAGTTTTGCCTAAAAACGCTTTTGATCATAGTTCTTGTGAGGCTTGTATCTTAGGAAAACATTGCAAGTCTATTTTTCCGAAATCTAGTACTCTTTATGCTAATTTTTTTACTTAATTCACTCGGATATTTGGACATCACCTTGCTCCTCTAGAGAAAACCTTAAATATTTTGTAACTTTCATTGATGAAAAATCAAAATATACTTGGGTTACCTTAATGGCCTCTAAACTTGATGCCAAGAGCAAAAAGTGTATGTTCCTTGGATACTCAACAGCATAAAAGGGATACAATTGCTTTGACCCAACAAATCAACGATTATATGTCTCCAAGGATGTGAAATTTTTGGTGGACAAGGGCTATTTTGACAAGACCAATTGGGATTAACATAAAGACCTAACAACACGACACAAGATCGGAATGAGAGTCTCCGCACACTTCTTCAACACATAGGTGGAATTGAATCCAATCCTACAAGCATGATTCAACCTCGGGAAGAAAAGGGGACAAATGAAACAACATATAGTACACTCACCAAGGAAGATGATGAATCTCAACAAGATAATCCTTCTACTTATCCGGAGGTACCGGAGGAACGAAGCCCATGTGAGAATGAGGCAAACCCTCTAAGGAGAAGCACACATTCGTGGAAGGATCACTCTAATTAGATCAAAACACGTTTTTGCTACAACAACTAAGCTGTGGCAAATAAAACTCAAAAGGTTTGTTCTCTTGACCTTGTCCCTCATAACCATAAGGTGTTTCTTGGCAAATTTGAACTTGGAAAGATTCTGAAAAGTTATGAGGAGGCTAAAAACCGCAAGGAATGGAGAGATGCAATCATGGATGAATGCAATGCAATAGAAAGAACCACACTTAGGATGAGGCGGAATTACCACCGGGGAAAAAGGTTGTCACCTCCCGATGGTTATTCACTATCAAATACAAGAGTGATAGGAGTATTGAATGCTACAAATGTCGATTGGTGCGAGAGGCTTTACCCAAACATACGGACAAGACCACCAATACTTTTGCACCCGTAGCAAAACTCCACACAGTACGAGTTGTTTTGTCCTTAGCTACAAATTTAGATTGGGAACTATGGCAAATGAATGTCAAGAATGCATTCTTGCAAATAGAGCTTGAGGATGAAGTGTACATGCATCTACCTCCCTGTCTCGAAGGGATTATGAGCCATGGTCGGGTGTTACGTCTCTGGAAAGCCATATATGGGTTACGCAATCCCCTCAGGATTGGTATCATAAATTAAGCTTCACCCTTCAAGATCGTGGTTGCCATAAATCGGAATCAAACCATACGCTCTTTACATCCAATGGCCTGAATGGTTTGACTGTAGTTCTTATCTATGTGGATGACTCGATCATTACCGGCAATGACAAGGACGGTATTTCCTCAACCAAATTTTATCTTAAAAGTGTGTTTGATATTAAAGACCTTGGGGAACTAAAGTATTTCCTAGGAATCAAAGTATGCCGCTCTTCGGAGGGCCTATTTCTTTCTCAACAGAAGTACACTCTTGATCTTCTTAATAAAACATGAAATTTAGGGTCTAGGGCTGCCAACACACCTCTTGAAGATGGATACAAGGTCAATTCAAAAGGGGGAGCAAAATGATGAACTTTACAAGGATGCACCTCAATATAGACGACTTGTGGGAAAACTCATCTATTTGACATTCACGAGGCCGGACATATGTTATGCGGTGAATCAAGTGAGTCAACATATGCAAAACCCCACAATCCATCATTGGAGCATGATGGAAAGAATTCTTCGTTATCTACAAGGAAGTCAAAATTGCGGCATTTGAATGTGAAAGAACAACAATACCAAAATTGTGGGCTATTCTGATGCGGATTAGATCGGTGATTGGAATGACCGAAATTCAACAACGGGGTATTGCACTTTCGTTGGAGGTAATTTGGTGACATGGAAGACTAATAAAAAAAAGGTAGTGTCATGCCCTAGTGTCGAGGCCGAGTACCGAGCTATGAGGAAACTAACAAGTGAGCTCACATGGTTAAATGCACTACTCAAAGATCTTGGCATTAAATCATCAAAACCAATTACTATGCACTGTGACAACCAAGCTGCAATCCATATTGCATCCAACTTCGTGTTTCATGAGAGGAAAAAAACATCGAGATAGATTGCCACAAGGTCCGAGAGAAAATTAAAGAAGGAATAATTCTCACATGCTACACCAAGAGAGAAGACCAATTGGCGGATATTTTCACCAAAGCCGCGAGTCTAGAAGTTTGTGATCATATATATTCCAAACTAGGACTTGTGGACCTTTCCCAACCTTGATCAAAGGTCCCCTCTCTCGTAAATCACATACTCTTTTTCTCTTAGAAGAGTTTTGTCCCAAGGAGTTTTCTCCCTAAGGTTTTTAATGAGGTAGAGTTTATGAGAATTTCAATCTTAACCTCCATAAAATTATGGTTAAGCTTGAGGGGAGTATTGATAAAATAAAATAAAGAAGGAAACATGGATAGTGTGTGATGCAAGAAAAGGACGAGGCGCGAGTCATCGGGTCGCACGCCTCAATGGAAAGCTCGGTAACGAGGCGCAGAACATCACGTACGTGAAGTGCAACGTGTGGACCCAAAGGACGCGGAGTGCCATTCGTGAAGTACCCAAGAAGATCAATCAGGGCGCATGAGGCGTGACTCGTGACTCGGTCAGGACGAATTATCCCTGAGCGTCCCGACGAAGACATTCTCTCGGGACTTGAAGCACGAAAGCGAGTCCTAAAGCTTGTGGGGACCAGGTTAGATTTTTGTAAGAGTATGAAGGAGAAAATTCGAGTGAGAGTATAAGAGAAAATGTATTGTGAAGAAGAAAAAATTTCTTTCTTGAGTGTTCATTAAGCATATTACATACGTATATATAGGTTCTATACATCTAATATGGTCAAGACGCTATAATAAAACAAAGTCTATAAGAGAAAAGAAGGGAGAAGGTTCCCACTCTTCCCGAGGAGCGCAGGGAGCAGGCACCCCGCTCATCCCGAAGAAGGTGCGCCCTCTCGAGTCACGTGGGTTTAGGCTTCTCGAGGAGCGCAGGGAGCAGGCGCCCCGCTCCAACTCCTCCAGTGGTCTCCCTCAATCCTTTGGATACTCCTAACGGCTCCCTGAAGGCTAAGGGAACCTTACCCTTTCTTGTCCCTCTTGTTATATTCTCACTCCCTCGGTTACTTGCTTGCCAATACTTCTTCCTTCGGTTAACTTGTTTCACAAGTCTCCTTTGGTCCTTGTTCCACCTTCTCTCGGACTTTGTGGCAATCCACTTCAATGTCTTTTGTTATTTCGTGGAATACCGAATTTGATGCAATACGTATGGCAGCTTGGTTGTCACAATGCATTGTGATCGGTTCTTGGATGTCAACTCCCAAGTCTTTGAGTCGCCCTCTAGACCCTTTGACTTCTCCTTAATGGGGCAACCGGGACCTCAACCATAGCCCGACCCAACTGCTGGCCCTCGGGTGTTGGAGACTCGGTTGGTGCGTCTTCGGGGATTTCGGATTCATTTGTCCATTCGGGGTGCTCATGTTCGGGGATTCCTTTGGGGCGTGAGCGTTCTACTGGGGATAACTGGGGTGCGGGAGCTGTGATGTTACACAACTCTATCGGGGTCTCGGATCCATCTCAGTGGGAACGCTGCCCTAGGTTGGATTGTCCCAAGGCGGGTTGATGTGTCACCGGGAGTGACTGCTCCGAAGGGAGCGGGAGTTCCGACAAGGGTGGGGCTTCAGGAATTGATCTTTGTAGGGGCGCATGCTCCCATCCGCTCAAGGACCACCCAAAGGGTGTTGACTCGGTCCGAACATAAGTCGGATAGGCCTTGGACATCCTCCCAATTTTTCTCAACGTAGTAACCTTTGTTTTCTATAAATTTGACATCTCGGGACACATGTATCCTCTGAGTCTCGGGCACATAACATTTGTACCCTTTTTGTGTTGTGGAATACCCAAGAAAAATACCCTTCATGCTTTTGGCTTCGAGTTTGTTCCTCATCTCCCTGGGAACTAGAACAAATGCAACACACCCAAAAACTCTTAAATGATTAATATGAGATTTAGTTTTGTTGAGTACCTCAAAGGGAGTATCTCGGAGCATTTTTGTTGGGGTTCGGTTGATGACATAGCATGCGGCCTATGTATACCCCTTTATGTAAAAAAACAAGCCCAATAACATTTTAAACATTTTTCCTTTTCTCTTTTTTAGTAATTTTCTTTTTTTCTTTCTAAGTAATTATTCCTTTTTCTATTTAAGTAATTTTCCTTTTTCTTTTGAACAGAAGATCTTGGTGGATCTTTAAATTGTTTTTCAAATTCTCACTTTTGATATATCGAATTCTCTAGCAAAGAATCGAGCTCTCTCTCTCTGAATTGTTCTTTAAGTTTATGTTATTGATTTTCGATTCTAAATCTATGCTCTTCTTCATGAATTCTGAGTAAGTTAAATTAGGGTTCTTGAGGAGATGGTGAGATTAGGGTAAACCTAGAGAATTTCCATATTTGTTTATGGTTAATTAAAGTTTAGATCTCTTTAATTTAAGTCTCCTTAATACTTATTTCTCTCTGATCAATTGAAGTCTGATCGCTTGGTGATTCCCCACTAAGAGGTGTATGTGGAATCGCTTGAACAAACTTAGGTTGAGATAACTTCTCCTAGCTAAAGAGATTGATTGTCTAGGGTGTTATTATGCTCTGTTAGGTCCATGTCTAATGCCTCTTGAACTTCTAATCGTTGGTGACGATCAAGTCTGGTTGTTCAAGAGAGGTCTCATTGAATGAGAATGAATGTGATTTATGTGATTCCTTGCCTAGAGGTCATCTAAATAGGTTGATAAACGAGTCTGGAACCCCTAGGAATGCTTTAATCATTGATCCTTAACCTCAAGAACCCCTTTTCTCCATTGAATTTTTGTGACCTTTAATACTCTGCTTTTAGTTTAAAACTCTGTTTTGCACTTTACTTTGTTTAGCTATTGCTCTGTTTTTACTCTGTTCTTACGTTCTGTTTTTGCGCTCTGTTTTATTGTTTCATTTTCATCTAGATTAGATTGCATCACAATTCACCATAATCGTCTCTGGCTTAGATTAGGATAAGTAGATTGCATCCCGATTGCTAGTTAACTACCAGTGGATTGACACCATATTGTATTGCAATTGATTACATAACAGTAGGTTATTTGAGAAACACTGCAAAACCTTGTTATCAAATTAGCGTCGTTGCCAACTGGGTCCTAGTTAGCTACAATTAGGATTTTCACTTTCCTGAGACTAAATTTTACAACTACATTTTAAAGCTCGTTTCTGGCTTAGGAACACTCGATCAACTAACTCGACCATTTAAGCTCGAGTACCTTGAATTTTCTCTGTTCCCAAAAGACTCAATCAACCTTTGATCCAGCGTCCGTTACCACTAACAAAAACACACTTGCATGAATACCAGAACTCGTGCTTGTGAAGATCTCATCCTCATCCCCTACTCCGAAAACATAGACCGTCTGCCTCGTGAACACTTGCGGGAATAGCGGAACAGATTGAACGAGGAGTTTACGGATCAGGTAGACATGGAATACCAGGTACAAGCTACTGACCTAGGACCTCGTCCTAGGCGTATAAGACACATTGGAGCTGGTGATGCTCCCAGTATTCACACACAACGCCATGAAATTGTTCCACCAGCTATTGCAAACAACAACTTTGAGATTAAAAGTGGTATGATCTCCATGGTACAGAATAGTAAGTTTCATGGTTTGCCTTCCGAGGATCCACTGGATCACCTTGACGAGTTCGAGAGACTAACCAGTTTGACAAAGATTAATGGGGTTAGTGAGGATGCTTTAAAGCTGAGGTTGTTTCCTTTCTCTCTTGGAGACAAACCACACCTGTGGGAGAAACACTTGCCCCAAGAGTCTATTATATCCTGGGACGCCTGCAAACAAGTGTTTCTAGGTAAATTATTCTCCAACTCCAGAACCGCGAAACTTTGCAATTCTATCTCCGGTTTCAAGCAAAACCACTCTGAGACATTCTCTGAGGCATGGGAACGATTCAAGATGTACCAATCCCAATATCTTCATCATAGGTTTACTACAGAGTCACTTCTTAGCACTCTCTACAGAGGAGTTATTCCCAAAATCCGAATGTTACTAGACACAGCAAGCAATGGGAACTTTCTGAACAAGGACGTAGATGACGGATGGGAATTGGTTGAGAATTTAGCACAAGCAGATGGCCAATACAGTGAAGACTATGATCGAACTCCTAGAGGTACAGCTGATTCTGACATGGTTAGTAGGAAGGAGCTAGCCATACAAGACAAGCTCGATAGGTTGCTCTCGGTTCACCAAAAGCAGGTGCATCATGTGAGTGAGTCAGAAGAGGTTGGAGAGGATGAAGACCATATAGAGGAGGTCAGTTTTGTGCAGAATCATGGCAACAGCTACAGGCCTTACAACAGCTACAAACCCAACCCTAACCTTTCCTACAGAAACACCAACGTGGCAAACCCTCAAGATCAAGTATACCCACCAAAACCACACAACCAACCATAACCCAAAACCTTTATCCCAAAATAACAATACCAACAAACTCATCACCACCAACACACTGTACCACCTGGTTACGAATCAAAAACCACACCCCAACCCCAACAAACACCTGAAAGGTCAGACAGCCACAGCTTCTGAGATAACAAGGAAATTTGCTGAGGTACACACTAAGATAGATGCTTCTCATAATGACCTCCACTGCAAGTTTGAAACTCTCAATGCATGCCTCATGTATGTCGAGAATCAGCAAGGATCCTCATCTACCGTGAAACAAACTGGACAACTACCAGGAAAAGCTGTTCAGAACCCTAAGGAGTATCACGCCAACGCCATTACACTCTGTAGTGGCCGTGAAATAATAATCCGTGCTGAGGACACAGATGCCACTAAGGACAGTGCCATTCAGGAAGGGAAGGATGAATTGGTCGAAGAACAAACAGAAATCAGCACAAAATCGCTGAAACCTCTAGTCGAGTGTCGCCTTCTGAGCCCAGAAAACCGACTGACTTGCAGAAAGACCCAAAACCGTTTGCTCCACCGCCCTTCAAACCCCAGCTTCCTTTCCCACAGAGATTCAAGAAAGACGTCGCAGATAAATACAAGGCTCTCTTTGAAAAATAGATGCGGGACGTTGAGGTGAAGATACCAATTCTTGATGTCTTCATGCTGATGCCTCCTTACCAGAAGTTTTTGAAGGATGCAGTCAAAGACAGAACACAGGAAGTTGAAGGGATGGTTGTCCTAACACATGAGGTCAGTGCTGTTATACAGAGGAAAGTTGTGCCCAAGAAGCTAGATGATCCTGGAACATTCACAATCCCATGCTCCTAAGGACCTCTCACATTCAGAAGTTGCTTATGTGATTTAAGAGCATCGATCGGCCTGATGCCACTAACAATTGCAAAACGTTTAGGATTTGACAAATACAAAACCTGCAGGATATCCTTGGTATTAGCTGATCGATCGGTTAGAATTCCACATTGTATTCTAGAAGATCTACCAGTTCAGGTTGGAGGAGTAGAAATCCCAACAGATTTCGTTGTTCTTGACATAGGAGTAGAACCCAAAGACCCTTTGTTGTTTGGCAGGCCCTTCTTAGCCACTGCATGAGCTGTGATTAATGTACCAAAAGGAGAAATTTAACTTAATTTGGGGAAAGATTACAAGATGACCTTCAACATCAGCGATGTGATGAGGAAACCAGCTATTGAGGGACAGCTGTTTGTAGGTCAAGAGATAGACGATTTTTCAAAGGATATGTTCGAAGAGTTAATGGAAGAAGATCACCTGGGTACTGCTTTAACAAAAGATGGTTATGATGGGTATGTGTACAAGGAAACAGAGGTTTACAAGAAACTGTTTGATTCTTGCAAGCCTTTAAATGGGGAAACTCCTTTTGAAATGACACACTCGACCATGACACTCGACCGAGTAGTACTCGAGTGTCCCGATTCGGCCTCAAACAGCCTACACTCGAGCACTACACTCGACCACACCAAGGTCGAGTGTCAACTTTCACTCGATCCAGACGATTGGTCAGAGCTCAATTCGCCAAAAGTGGACCTTAAACCGCTCCCCTCCGGGCTCAGGTACGCGTTTCTTGGAACTAACTAAACATATCATGTGATAGTGAATGATGCATTAACTGATGATGAGTTAGATATGTTGCTTGCTGAGTTGAAACAGTTTAGGAAAGCTCTAGGATATTCATTGTCTGATATTAAAGGAATTTCTCCTGACTTGTGCACACATAGAATTCACCTCGAAAATGAATCATACTCTAGCAGGGAACCTGAGAGGAGATTAAATCCGAATTTGAAAGTGGTTTTTAAGAAAAAAATTTGAAATTACTAGATGCTGATATCATTTACCCCATTTCGGATAGGAGATGGGTTTCTCATGTGCATTGTGTGCCCAAAAAGGGAGGAGTCACTGTCATTAGGAATGAGAATGATGATTTGATCCCAACTAGAACTATTACAGAACATAGAATGTGCATTGATTTTAGAAAATTGAATTCTGCATCTAGGAAGGATCATTACCCCTTGCCCTTCATTGATCAAATGTTAGAAAGATTGGCTAATCACTCATACTATTGTTTCTTTGATGGATATAGTAGATTTTTCCAGATCCCTATACATCCAAATGATCAGGAAAAGACAACCTTTACTTGCCCTTATGGCACATTTGCATATAGGAGTATGAAATTTGGTCTTTGTAATGCACCTGCTACTTTTCAATGTTGCATGACTTCGATATTTTCAGATCTGATTGAGGAGATGGTTGAGGTATTTATGGACGATTTCTCTGTCTATGGCTCTTCCTTCTTCTCCTGTTTGTCGAATTTGTGCAGGGTTCTATCTAGGTGCGTCGAGACAGACCTTGTGCTTAATTGGGAAAAGTGCCACTTCATGGTGAAGGAGGGCATTGTTCTGGGTCATAAGATATCTGAAAAGGGTATTGAGGTTGATAAAGCTAAAATAGATGTCATGGTTCAACTGCAGCCTCCCAAAACAGTGAAAGACATTAGGAGTTTCTTGGGTCATGCAGGGTTTTATAGACGTTTCATTAAGGATTTTTCTAAGACTGCTAGGCCTCTAACTCGTCTCTTCTACAAGGAGACGGACTTTGTCTTTGACGAAGACTGCCTCAAGGCCTTTCTGGAACTTAAGGAAGCCTTAGTGACAGCCCCTATTGTCCAAGCGCCTGACTGGACTCTCCCTTTCGAGATAATGTGAGATGCTAGTGATTACGCTGTTGGAGCAGTTATGGGACAAAAGAAGGATAAGAAGCTCAGTGTGATTTACTATGCTAGTAGAACATTAGATGAGGCCCAAGTGAAGTACGCCACGATAGAAAAAGAGTTACTTGCAGTGGTGTTCGCCTTTGAGTATATTTAGATCCTACTTGGTTGGATCGAAAGTTATTGTGCATACAAATCATGCAGCTCTAAGGTACTTAATGAAAAATAAAGATGCCAAACCTCGACTACTTAGGTGGATTTTGCTGCTGGAGGAATTTGATATGGAGATAGTTGACAAGCCCGAGATAGAAAACGGTGTCGCAGATCATCTCTCGAGGATGCAGGTGAAAGGATCTCTTCCAATAGACGATGACATGCCGGAAGAACATTTGTTGAGTTTCACCATCAGATACTCGAGCATGACACACAGTCAGAGAAGATGTTTTTCGATTGGTTTGAAGCTTGTAGGGACTTGTTTGTCGTGGTATTCCGATCTGGTTAACTTTTTGGTAGGAGGAGAACTGCCTAAGACTCTGAACCATCATCAAAAGAAGAAATTCTTTCGGGATGTGAAGCAGTACTTCTGGGATGAACCATTTCTCTACAAGCAAGGGTCTGATGGACTATTCAGAAAGTGTGTGTCAGAAGAAGAAGTTAAAGGAATATTAGAACACTGCCATGGATCCGCATATGGAGGACACTTTGCTGCATTCAAAACAGCACAAAAGATTCCTTAATCTGGGTTTTGGTGGTCATCGATCTTTAGAGACTGCCAAGAGTTCATATCCAGGTGCGATTGTTGTCAAAGAATGGTCAGTATAAGCAGGAGGAATGAAATGCCTCAGAAACCTATCTTGGAAATATAAGTGTTTGACTGCTGGGGAATCGATTTCATGGGACCTTTTAAACCACCATCTTTAGGGAACAGTTACATTCTGGTTGCTATAGATTATGTTTCCAAATGGGTGGAAGCCATTGCATCTCCCACAAACGATGCTAAGGTAGTACTGAAGTTGTTCAAACACATCATCTTTCCCAGGTTTGGAGTGCCAAGAGTTGTGATCAGCGACGGAGGGTCTCACTTCGTGAACAAAGTCTTCGAAAACCTGCTTAGGAAACATGGGGTTAAACACAAGGTTGCAACTCCTTATTATCCCCAAACTAGTGGGAAAGTTGAGGTATCTAATAGGCAGATCAAGTCTATTCTGATGAAAATAGTTGGGCTATCAAAGCGTTATTGGGCCGCAAAACTAGATAATACTCTTTGGGCTTATCGGACTGCTTTCAAAACACCAATTGGGAAAACGCCTTTTCAGCTAATCTATGGAAAGTCTTGCCATTTCCCAGTAGAACTAGAGTACAAATCAATTTTGGCAACCAAGCTTCTGAACTTCGATTTCAAGACAGCCCAAGAAAAGAGACAGATGGATCCGCATGAACTAGAAGAGATCAGACTTGAAGCGTACAATAGCTCTAAGGCATACTAGGATCGCACCAAGGCAGCCCACGAAAGGAAGATTCAACCAAAAACGATCACAGCTGGTGATCAAGTGCTTCTCTTTAACTCTAGACTCAAGTTGTTTCCCGGAAAACTCTGATCAAAGTGGTCTGGTCCGTTTAAAGTGCTGAAGGTTCTACCATATGGAGCAATCACTTTGACCAACAGCAAAGGAGAAGAGTTTACAGTGAATGGTCATAGAGTTAAGCCATACTTGGCTAACTGCATGATTCCCGAGGGAACTTTGGTTCTTCTAGATGAGCCGCCTCATCTCCAATGAATATGAGGAAGTCAAGCTCGAGACTATAAACAAGTGTAGTTGGGAGGCAATCCCAAAGGTATCCTCTGTATATAGATTCGATTTTTGCATTCACATTCATTATGTTTGATTTCTTTTATAGTTTTCATCTTTAATTGCATCTATTTCATCTTACATGCACTTGGAAGGATTTTTTGCGTTTTACAGGGAAGTAGGGCCCAAGATAGGACATGTGGGACTAGAACCGACATGATGGGACAACACTCGACCACGCCTGGTCGAGTGTCCACTCGAGTGTCAGTTGTCGTTTGGCAGACTGACACTCGACCAAGCATTCTCGAGTGTCATACTCGAGTGTCCCGCCATCACGCCTATTTCGATGCCTACACACCTATAACTGCCAGAAGCTGAAAAGGGGGAGACATTTACTGCGAAAAATGGGTTAAATCTATCTTTAATACGTTATCTTTCACATTTAATTTAAAAGAATTGATTTGATCCACTTTCAAATTTCAAATTTGAATAAGATTCCCGCTTATCTCTCATCCTCTATATAAAGAGGAGGACCCTCTCTTTCTCATTCACACCAAAACCAATTTTCTCACTAAAAGCTCTCTCTAGTTTTCTCTCTTTTTGCAGAAGCTCCTTTGTGAAATCGTAACTCCTCTCTCAACGTCTCCACGACACTCGACCAATAGCTACTCGAGTGTCAAGCTCAAGTATCTTGATTTCTCCTTTCTTTCCGACAAACAAACTCCATGTCTGACCGCAAAGCCAACCGTGGTAGTCTCCTCCGACTCAAGGCCAAGAACAACGCTCGTTACAGAAGCAACCCTCATCAAGGAGAATCTTCTAGGGGCGGGTGCAAACCTGACAAAAAGGATAAAAGAAGATTAGTAACACAATCTTAGAATGAGTCGGAGGAGGAAAGAGAATACATGGATGAAGATGATCCAGAGATGGGAAACGAATAAGGCGCAGAGGAGGATCTAGAGGCTAATCTCGTGGAAGAAACACTCCGAGAATCATGATATGGCGAAAAAGAATTTGAGGAAGCAAGGGAGATCATTCAGGCAGGAATGAAGGAGAAGAAGATGAAGAAAAGGCACAACGCAGCAAGAGCACTCAATCATCTGCGAAGAATGGACTTCATCGGCACCCGCTACCCATGCAAAGAAGCATTAACTGCAATGGGCCTAACTAGGGACGTGGATCTAATGCTACAAAACTGTGGGCTGTCCACATTCGTATCTCTTCCAGAACGTGCGTATAAGGAAGAGACCATGCAATTTCTCGCCATGGTCCTGATTGTTCTCTATGATGCAGAGAATATGGGTCTTCAAGAAACACAAGGTGGTGGGTACATCTTCTTCGAAATTAGGGGGCGAAACTATCGCATGACTTTCAGAGCACTCTGGGACTTGTTCCAGCTTCCTAGAGCTGAATCTGAGAACTATGGACCTGATTTTGACATAGCCGAACTAGACGATCTATGACGCTCCATAGCCTCAACAAGGAGTAGGTTCTCGTCAGCTCGATCGAAAGCATCTCTGATCTGGAATCCAGCTTTGAGGTATTTTCGCATGATCCTTGCAAATACTTTCTTCTCACGTTTTACTACAGGCACTATCAATCTTGGGGAGATGGAAATGTTGGTGACTGCGCTGAAAGACAAAGTCGGAACAAAGAGTGACGGATCCCCGATCCTTGGAGATAGAAACGAAGCAGGTCTTACCATCCAATTTGCAAATCAGCTTGTCAGTTACCGCGATTGGGCAAGGGACAACAGGACTGGCGGACATGACGTCAGGATAACCGTTGGAGGCCTCGTCACTTGCATTTTGGAAAGGTGTGGAGTGCCCATCGATGATAGAGAATGGGCAGATCCTCGGTTCATGAACATGGACCATCTAAGGAGGAGTCAATTCCTATATACTCTTTCCATCACTTGTTAAGACCAAACGCTTTGCTGTTTCTGCCCAACAGGAAATACACGTCAATAAGGATGGGGCAGAACCCGGTTTTAACCCACCTCTAGAGGCTTTATATGATCCCAATGGTCCACCGCCACACTCGACTCCAACAGACAGTACAAGTAGATCCCGAGGCATAATGTTTCGGAGAATACACTATGCCATCCCGTTAAGGAGCCCCAATTAAAGAAGCACACAAGCACATTGGCTTGTTGCAAGAGATGAACAAATGGCTCATGAAGAAAGTCAAAAAGATCACTGCTAGTGACGAGGCTAAAAAGCAAGAGAATGAAGAGCTGAGCAGAAGAGTAGCTGTTCTAGAAAGGAACAGTGGTCCGCCATCACAGCCAATTTGCCCAAGGCGAGCTTCTGTATCCATGGACCGTGAGAGGCAGCAGCAACCGCCACCGGCTAGGCACTCCTCAGCAAACACCACGGCGTTCTTATACAGGAGACCATCCGACACAGCAGGTGCAAGCTCGAGCCAGACACTCGAGCAACATGAGGTTGAGCATCAATCACGACACTCGACCGAGACACTCGAGCAAGCTGAGCTCGAGCGTCAGAGGGAGGATGCTCGTTACATGGAGTTCATGAGAAACCAAGCCACCGGCTACTGGAACAACTGAAAGGTACCAAATTTCTTCCCTTCATTGTATATACCATTGCATATTTTCTCTTGACTTGCTGGTCTAGGATCCTCTTTCGGGCATTGATACACACAAGGGACTGTGTGATTCAAGTTTGGGGGAGGGTTTTAGAGGACATTTGACTTTGTTTTCTGTGATTCTTAGTTTTTATTCTTCTTATTTCATTATTCACATATCATCTAAGGCATAGAAAAACCAAAATATTTTCACTTAGCATATTTTTTCGATTACATATCATCTAAGGCATAGAAAACCCATAAAAATTTGAAAAAATTGAAAAAAACATCATTCAAAAACAGAGTGTTCATGTAGCTGCATCACATTCATATAGGATTGAGTCTACAATTTTGGGAATCATCTTGCTAGAGATAGACAGACTTGCTAGGTTGATTGGCTAGTAACCATAGTGAACTCTTGGACTTGCGTTTTTTCCCCTCTTGAACACTGATTGGTAGATCGTTGACCTTAGAAACCGGTGCTTATGTTGTGTCTCAAAAAGAACCAAATTTGTTGCCTCAAAATCGAATTCAGTTTTTACCAAATTAGGGGCTTGATATACATTACATAAAATATTTCCTTAGGTTCAGCTAGCTAAGTAGAAAGAAAAGCATAAGATGAAAATAGAATCATCCTTCTTACAACTCAGCTCAAATAATATGGTCTAAGATGAACGGAGACTGTGCGTAAACCCGTACATCGATGAAACCATTCTGATGTTGCCTAAGATGGACCGGGACTGTGCGTAAACCCGTACTTTTTTGCGTCCCATTGATAAAGCTAATACATTGATGCCTAAGATGAACCGGGACTGTGCGTAAACCCATACTTTTTTCGTGTCTCATTGATAAAGCTGAAGCGAATAATTACGAGCTTGAGCAAAAGGTAGGAGTTAAAAATAAGAAGTGATCGAAAATGCGGAATTCATAGAGTCTTGCTGAATTTGAGGAAGTTGAATCCCAAAGTCTTTGATCGATAGCTCCTCTTGCGTTCTGCACCTTTAGAAATAGGTTTCAAATCTGAGTTTCTTAAAGTCTAGCTAAGTAGTAGGGAATATTCGGTTATTATGCTAAGCCTTGATGAAAGTAGATTGTGGTTCTTACAAAAGAATAGGGGTTCACTTGTGGATTACGGTTTTCAGCTTGATAAGTTGTTTGTTTGAGGTAAGATGTTCCCATTGTCAGCAACTTCTCTTCCTTCTTAGCTCTATGCATATTTGCTTAAGGCAAGCAAAGTCTAAGTTTGGGGGAGTTGATGTGTCTGCATTTTAGCACATTTTAGGGGCATTATTTAGCATATTTTGCATTCATACTTGCAGTATTATCATTGTTTTAAGTTCTTTTAGGCCTAATTTGCATATTTAGTATTGGGCATTGCATACATTGCATAAAGGCAGTTTTTAGGCACTTTTGGAGCTTATTACAGAGTATTTTGGACTACAAGAAGACCTATGAGAAAATCTGCTGGCCTAAAGTTGAAGTTCAGGATGTGATCTAGAAGATTTGGCATGTCTCCATGACACTCGAGCATGACACTCGACCATCACTTGGTCGAGTGGTTTTTCGCACCAGGATGTTGACTTTTTCGTCAGAGTTGACCTTTTTGGGCTTTTGTAAAAAGGGCCTATGTATACCCCTTTATGTAAAAAAGGCAAGCCCAATAACATTTTAAGCGTTTTTCCTTTTCTCTTTCTTAGTAATTTTCCTTTTTTCTTTCTAAGTAATTATTCTTTTTTCTCTTTAAGTAATTTTCCTTTTTCTTTTGAACAGAAGATCTTGGTGGATCTTTAAGTTGTTTTTCGAATTATCACTTTTGATAGATCGAATTTTCTAGCAAAGAATCAAGCTCTCTCTCTCTCTCTCTGAATTGTTCTTTAAGTTTATGTTATTGATTTTCGATTCTAAATCTATGCTCTTCTTCATGAATTACGAGTAAGTTAAATTAGGTTTCATGAGGAGATGGTGAGATTAGGGTAAACCTAGGGAATTTCCAGATATGTTTATGGTTAATTAAAGTTTAGATCTCTTTAATTTAAGTGTCATTAATGCTTATTTCTGTCTGATCAATTGAACTCTGATCACTTGGTGATTCCCCACCGAGAAGTGTCTGCGGAATCGCTTGAACAAACTTAGGTTGAGATAACTTCTCCTAGCTCAAGAGATTGATTGTCTAGGGTGTTATTAGGCTCTGTTAGGTCCATATGTAATGCCTCTTGAACTTCTAATCGTTGGTGAGGATCAAGTCTGGTTGTTGTTCAAGAGAGGTCCCATTGCATGAGAATGAATGTGATTTATGTGATTCCTTGCCTAGAGGTCATCTAAATAGGTTGATAAACGAGTCTGGAACCCCTAGGAATGCTTTAATCATTGATCCTTAACCTCAAGAACCCCTTTCCTAAAAGCAGAGTATACTGTGCTTTTAGTTTAAAACTCTGTTTTGCATTTTACTCTGTTTTGCTATTGCTTTGTTTTTACTCTGTTCTTACGTTCTGTTTTTGCACTCTGTTTTATTGTTTCGTGTGCATCTAGATTAGATTGCATCACAACTCACCATAATCGTCTCTGGCTTAGATTAGGATAAGTAGATTGCATCCCGATTGCTAGTTAACTACCCAGTGGATTGACACCATATTGTATTGCAATTGATTACATAAAAGTAGGTTATTTGAGAAACGCTGCAAAACTATTATGGACAACATCAGAATTGGCTTAAAAAGAGTATATTTTGGGAACTACCATATTGGAAAGATTTGCTGATTCGACATAATTTGGATGTGATGCACATCGAGAAACTTTTTTTCGAGAATATGATGCATACGATCATGAACATAGCCGGTAGGACTAAGCATAACATAAATTCACGTTTAGAGTTACCAGCTATTTGTTCTAGAAGTGAGTTCCATATCAAAAGCGATGGAAAAAATTTTAGTTCCTATATTTAGGTTTGTTGTTCATGGTCGATCAAGGCTCACCAGCCCTAGTTTGATGTATATGTGTTGACAAACTTTGGTACTTGCCGCCTTGGTGAAGATGTCAGCCAATTGGTCTCCACTTGGTGTGAAACACGGAACCACAATGCCCTCTTCAATCCGTTCTTGCACCTTGTGACAGTCCAGTTCCACATGTTTGGTCCTCTCATGAAAAACCGGGTTGGATGCTATGTGTATTGCGGCTTGGTTGTCACAATGCATGATGATCGGCTCATTAATGTCTTGATCCAACTCTTGGAGAAGAGCCTTTAGCCACACAAGCTCATCTGTGAGTCTCCTCATGGCTCTCTATTCAGCCTCGGCACTCGAATATGCATCCACCTTCTGCTTCTTGGTCTTCCATGTTACCAAGTTGCCTCCGATGAACGTACAATACCCGGTCGTTGACCTCCTATCACTCCTATCTCCGGCCCAATCAGCATCACAATATCCAGAAATGGTTGAGCTCTCATTTTTACCCATCCACACACCTTTACCCGAGCTGCCTTTGAGATACTTGAGGATCCGCTCTATCATGGTTCAATGATGCTTTGTCAGGGCATGCATGGATTGGCTCACCTGATTCACATCAAAGCAAAGGTCGGGTCGAGATATGGTTAAATAGATAAGCATACCAACCATTCTTCGGTATTTGGTAATATCCTTGAATGGCTCATCGTCGGCATCGGTGTTCTTCCCCTTTCGGATAACCTTGTAACCATCCACAAGGGGCATCTTGGCAGCCTTACAAGTCTCCATACCTGCCTCATGAAGCAAATCAAGAGTGTATTTCTTTTGAGAGAGAAATAGGCCCTCCAGGGAGCGGCCAATCTCAATCCCTAAGACATACCTTAGCTCTCCCAAATCTTTAATATCAAATATAGAGTGGAGTAGGATTTAGTGGCTGCAATACCTTCCTTATCATCGCCGGAGATGATAAGGTCATCGACGTAAATCAAGACAACGACAATCCCCTTCAAGCAGCGGAGTGTGAATAAAGTATGGTCGGCCTCGGATTTGCGGAAGCCATGATCTCGGAGTGTGTGGCTGAGCTTATGGTACCAAGCGCGTGGGGATTGCTTCAATCCATAGATCGCTTTCTGAAGGCGCAAGACCTTCCCGGGAGAAAGGCGGGGTTCCAAACCGGGAGGCGGAGTCATGTAGACCTCCTCATCAAGTTCACCTTGAAGGAAAGCATTCTTGACATCCATCTGCCATAGATCCCAAGATAGGTTAGTAGCCACGGAAAGCACTACCCTTACCGTGTGGAGCTTTGCGAGCGGAATAAAAGTGTGTCTGTAGTTAAGACCATAGGTTTGCGTGAAGTCTCGAGCCACAAGACGCCCCTTGTACCTATCTATGTCCCCATTGCTCTTGTATTTGATCGTGAAGACCCATTTAGAAGATATAGCCTTTTTCCCCGAGGGAAGATCCGAGACGTCTCACGTGTGATTCCGAGTCATGGCATGGGATTCTTCAATAATGCATCCATCCATTCCTTGGAGTTCTTGGCGTCATCAAAGCTTCGGGGAACCTGGTACAATTCAACCTTGCCAAGGAAAAAATAAACCTCAGAAGGTAAAAGGTTATGCAAAAATATCGATTGAGGCAGATGAGTCGTTGCCTGGGCGTTGTAGTAGACCCAGGGAGTATACTCGAAGACCGTCACGCGGCACACACGTATATACTTCTGAATTGTATTGAAGTGCTTCCGTTTGAAAAGTATATCCATATATATATGTATATGAAATGTATATATTTAATACTATGTGTCTAGTATTACTTATTAAATTAATATATTTCTATATATGTAGTTTATTTGTAAGTCAGGTAAAAGAAATTATTGAAGGAACTTCATATGCAGAAGTATTTAAACGGAAAGATATGCACTTTGTACTCTCGTTGAAGGGCCGCGTAAGCATTAATTGTATAATTACAAGAATTTTAAATACTTTATAATTAATTTTTAACTGTGTATACAGGTTGACTATGATGATCCATTATATCCACCATGGCTTCATGATTTGATTCAAGGTCCAATTGTTAAGATAACAACGGCACCCATGTATTTCACCAGATGATACACATTTCATACCTTTGAGTACAGTGTAAGGCGTGCAACCATCAATTGGGGAGTATGTGTAAAGGGTGAAACCAATTTCTATAAGGTTTTGCAAGAGATTATCGAAGTGGAATTTGTAGGATCAATTGGGTTGAAATGCGTGCTTTTCAAATGTGACTGGTTTGATCTCGTAATTAACAGAGTTGCATCATAAGCAGAGCAAGTTAGCTTCATTCCATATCCTAGGATCAAAGAGTCTTGAATCAATTGGTTAGCTACAGCGAAGATCACTGCCCGTGGCGAATTATTGGAGGTGGAGATTTACCGTTGCAAGAAGAATCATGTACATCTATACAAGTGCCCGATCAAGCTACAGAGCTATTTGTGCTAATTGATCCGGAAAACCGAGAATACGAAGATCTCCCTGCAGAAGATGTTGATGACAAGGATTGTGACCAATTTGAGAAAATTTATAATCCGAGTAGTGAAAATGATAGTAATGGTGAAGAATCTGATTGATACCGTGGTTTAACATGTATGAACACATTAGAATTTTCATGTATCTTCAACAATTTATATTGTATCAATCAAAGTTTTTTAATCATTTGAATTTAATAAATTAATTATGTATGCTAACTCGAAAACATATACATAGCCGTTGAAAACATATATATATACACATAAACCAAAAGACGCATTAGCAAAAAAAAAACATCAAGTCGACGGTAAAAAAAATCATTGTAAAGTAGATGGGAAGAAAACGTCGTAAAGACGATGCGAGGAGGAAGGTCGTATAATTGATGGCAAAAAACGTCGTAACAGTGATGGCAAAGGAAAGGGTCGTAAAGGCGATGGCAAAAGAAACCTCGTAAATTAGATGGTACACAAAAACATTGTAAACTCGATGGCACTTAAAAAAGTTATAAATTCGACGGTAATTACCAACACATTTATGAATTTTGTTATTAAATATTAAGATATGTTGTGCCAACAAGATACGTTGCACCAACACGTGTCCAATTTGTAAATTCAAAATTATTTACCAACTTATTTAGAAGTCTAGCGTTTTAAATTAGACCCTAATTTTACAACTTCTTTACGACAAAATCTAACTTCCCAACGCTTTTACAACGCCTTGTACTTCCTATATATACATCACGAAAGTTGCAATTTCATTTCTCATTTCAGATTCGTCCTCTCTCTCTCTAAGGTATTTATCTACCTTCTCTCTAGAATTATTTTTTTACTTATAAATTATGTAGGATGTTTAGAAATTATGTAACATGTATGGAATTTAGAATTAGATTAGAATTTAATATTTACGGTGGAATTTAGAATTTACGGTGGAATGTATAATTATTGTTAATTGCATTGTAGGTACTTCATATATGGCTCCCCGTAAGCATACACGTCGTGTCCACTTCAGTTACCTTGTTCATGGCACTGCATCATCGTCAACTTCCTCTGCAGCGCCAGAGACACAGTCACAGACTTACACTCCGCAAGGTCCTTCACTAACATCGGACGTTGCCGTAAACCCTCCACCGAATACTGCAGCAGTACATCCGGATCTTTTGGTACTGCCAGATACACCATATGTACAGTATAGGGTGTAGTATATTCTCGTGGCTCCAAATCATAAGAATTTGCCCATTTTCCATAATGATCGACGTATTGGTACTTATTGGTACGTTTTTGTTTCGATATTTATTTATTTTATTACATTTACAAATTTTAAATAATTATTTTTAATTAAATAATTACTAATTATATTCGTTTAAAAAATTTCAGGTTTGGTGTGGATAGTAAAGTGGGGCGAAACATTACAGAATGCATCAAAAACTACTTCGTAAAAGTGACTCCTAATTGGAAATCAATACCGCACTACATTCGCATTACATGGTTCAAGATTTTCGCAGTAATTAACTTTTTTGTTAAAATTCAAATTACATTTTATGAAACCTATTTATTTAATTCCTATGAAAAGACTGGAAAAATTTCTATGCTTCCAGAATTGTACACCGCTACTCTTAAGAATAAGTATGGCGTCTTTATTGATCCTCGATGTGAGCGGCTAAAGAGTCAGGTTGAAGCTGCGATTCAGGAGTGTCAGACTCAGATTTCCCAGGAGTCCCCTGATGGTACTCTTGTGAAATTGAGGACTCATGAAATCAACGTAATTTATAAGCAGGTATTTAATTTAAATATTTATTTAAATTTTATTCTCTAACAAAACTTAGATAATTTTTATTCTCTGACAAAATTGTTTTTCAAATTGCTCCGACGAAAAAGGGACGGATTATTGGAATAGGATCCGCCCAAGATGACCAGAGAGTCATATCTAACTAGATAGGGAAAAACTCGCTTTGTAATCAGTTGATGGTTCCTCGTGCAGATATAGCCGAGCTAAAACAAACGATGAATCAGAAGTTTGCTGCATTGGAGTCCATGATGAATATTTTGGTTGTGGGCAATCCCCATGCAACTGAGGCATTGGAAGTAGACGTCGGGACCTCGGGATACGGCCTACGGAGAATGTCGATGTCGATTTAAACCAACGAGTTACTGAAGATCAATACAACCGTAGTACGGACATGTTCAACGAACTACTACAATATATATTTTTAAATTTTAATAATTTTATAAACATATTTTAATATCAAATTTTATTTAATTAATTCAATTCCAAAATTTATTAAATTACAAAATTTAAATGAATATTTTCAATAAAAATTTAAATAATTATTTGTCCCTAATTCTTTGGAAAAAAACGTAAATAAACGTCCTTATTAGTTGTAAAACACTTTGTCCTTAAACAGTTGTAAAGCATTTCGTTTTAAATTAGTTGTAAACAGTTTCATCTTTAGTTAATTGTAACATATTTCGACTGTAATTTGTTCTAAAATATTTCGACTGTAATTCGTTGTAAAGTAGGTGTTGTTAGTTAGTTGCTAAATTTACAACCTCTTAATGTCGTTTACTTTAATAACGATTTTACAACGTTCTTACAATGCAAGGTTTACGACGCACTAACATCAAAATTTGCGCGTTGTTAAAAATTACAACGATTTCACAACATTTCTTGTCTTACAACGAGCAGGAGACGAATATACTTGTTTCTTCCCTAATTCATTGTAAAGGGAGTTAACAACGATTTAGGGACGAAAATTGGAGTTGTAAACTCTATGTTCTCTTGTAGTGATAAAACCTGACGCGGAATCCCGAAGGAATCGTCACTCCAAGTTGTAAGGATAGTCTTTGGTTTTCAAAGAACTTGAGTAACCCCCACATTAGGTAAATCAAACCTAATATTGTTGTTGTTTCAACTCGCCTTCAAATAAGCAAGGTGGTGGAACCACGAAATGTTGACTCGAGTAGCCCCCACCTTTAATATATAAAACCAAAGATTGTTGCTGTTTCGACTCGCCCCTTCACGCCAATGGCAAGGAATGATCACACAAGCGTGATGGAAATCATTTGATACACCAGTTTGATCCTTTGGATATGACACAGCAAGAAAGATCAAAAAATTCACAAAGAACAAAAGATATCACTCTCAAATTTATTGATAAAAAGTTGGATCCCCACAAATGAGAATTACATGAATTTATAATAAAAGTAAATGACTATCTAGATTCACCTAGACTTTTTGAATGTCTTAAAGATGAAGAGTAAAGAATACTAAGTAAATCACAAGTAAATTTTACAATTTATTATGACTTGAATGAGATGTACTTTTGAACATTTTTGATGCAAAATTTCTTTTAGTCTTACAAATTCGTCACTATTCATGGGCTGGACTTTAAAACTTGATTTAGGACTTCTCTTGGACTTGTAGAAAACTCAAAGTGGGTTGGACTTGGCAAGTATAAAATCCAATGGATTCCTTATGTTGTTCTTTGTCCAAAAGGCCTTGAATAAATCCACAAATGCTCTCCTTGATTTTTTTAGCCCGTGATCTTGTAGTTAGACCGGCTGGAATCTTCAAAGCTTTCTCGTGATCTTCATTTTTTAGCTCCAAGTTCTCCTTAGTTTTATTGTTGCTTTCCATGATCATATCATCCCCTTCCTCTTGAAAAGGATTTGACCTCAAATCAGGTTCATCTACATCAAAAGGAATCAATCAGAAATGTTAAAGCTAGAACTGATTTTGTACTCACTTGGCAAGTCTATCTTGTAGGTATTTTTATTGATTTTTTCCAAGACTCGAAATGGCCCAATAGCCCTTGGCATTAGCTTAGACTTCCTTTGAGCTGGAAATCGGTCCTTCCTCATGTGAACCCAAACTAAGTCTCCAGATGTAAAGCTCTTCTCACGCCTTCTTTTGTTGGCTTGCTTTTGATATTGCTTAGTCTTTTGCTCAAAGTCAAGCCTCGTCTTTTCATGAAGCTTCTTAACCATCTCAGCTTTCTTTTTCTCCTCTAAGTTCACAAGCTCATTGAAAAGTAAAGGTGATAAATCCAATGGAGTAAAGGAATTAAAACCATACACAATCTGAAAATGTGAAAAGTTAGTAGCCGAGTGGATGAAATGATTATAAGCAAACTAAACATGAGGCAAGCAATCTTCCCAAGTTTTGATATTCTTTTGAATTATATAACGCAAAAAAGTAGATAAAGTCATATTGACTACTTAAGTTTGCCTAGCAAATTATGGATGACAAGTAGGAGAAAACAATAACTTTGTCACTAACTTAGCCCACAAAGTTTTCAAAAAATAACTAAGAAACTTAATATCTCGATCTGAAACAATCGTCATAGGCATGCCATGTAAACGCACACTTCCTTAAAGAACAAATCAACAACAAATGTAGCATCACCAGATTTATGACAATGAATGAAATGTGCCATCTTAGAAAATCGGTCTACTACCACAAAGATATAATCCATACCTCTCTTGGTTCTAGGAAAGCCAAGGACAAAGTCCATTGAGATATCAGTCCATGGTTCACTCGGAATAGGCAATGGGAGATACATACTTTGAGGTTAGACTTTAGACTTAGCTTGCTTACAAGTAACACACCTCGCGCAAATTCATTCCACATCTCTTTTCATATGCGGCCAATGAAAATGTTCTTTTAGATCAACCATGGTCTTGGAGACGCCAAAATGTCCCATAAAGCCTCCTCCAAGTGATTCCCTAACCAAAAGATCTCTCAAAAAAACAATTAGGAATACACAATTTATTTTCATAGAATAGAAAACCCTCATGAAGATAGAACTTTCCATACGCATGCTTCATACAAGTCCTAAACACTTCTTGAAAGTCAAGGTAAGTTTCATATAACTATTTAATGTGCTCAAAACCAAGAACCTTAGCATCAAGAGTAGATAGTAGTGCATATCTTCTTGATAACACATCAGCCACAACGTCTTCCTTTCCTTGATTATAGTGTATGACATAAGGAAACATTTCTATAAACTCCATCCAACGAGCATGTTGTTTGTTTATTTTATGTTGATCCTTTAAGTGTTTCAAAGACTCATGATCTGTATAAATCACAAACTCCTTTGGCCAAAGATAGTGATGCCATGTTCGCAAATGTCTAACCAAAACATACAACTCCTTGTCATAAGTAGGATAGTTTAGAGTTGTTCCTCCAAACTTCTCAATAAAGTAAGTGATTGACTTGTTCTCTTGCATAAGCACGGCTCCAATGCCTACATCTGATGCATCACCTTCAATCTCAAATGTTTTAAGAAAGTTAGGCAAAGATAAAAGTGGTGCATTGGTGAGTTTCTCCTTAAGTTGTTGGAACGCATTCTCTTGAGCTTCTCCCCATTTGAATCCAACATCTTTCTTGATCACTTCAGTAAGTGGGGCACCAATACTGTTAAAATCGTGAACAAACCATCTATAGAATCCAGCAAGATCATGGAAACTTCGAACTTCTCCTACGGTTTTAGGACTTGGTCATTCTTGGATTGCTCTCACTTTCTCCTCGTCTACTTGAATGCCAAGTGCACTTACAAAAAAAAACCTAAAAACACAAGGTTATCCGAACAAAAGATACACTTTTTCAATTTAGCATATAATTTTTCCTTTCTTTGTACACCTAAAACCGATTTCAAATGCTCATTGTGCTCTTCCAAACTTTTACTAAAAATCACAATATCATCAAAGTAGACAACCACAAACAAACCAATAAAATGTCTCAAAACATGGTTCCTTAACCTCATGAACGTGCTAGGTGCATTAGTTAATATAAAAGGCATGAGTAACCACTCATAAAGACCATGTTTTGTTTTAAAAGTTGTTTTCCATTCATTACCCTCTTTCATTCGGAGTTCGTGATATCCACTCTTAAAATCAATTTTAGAAAAAACACAAGAACCATTCAGCTCATCTAACATATCATCTAAGCGAGAAATTGGGTGTCTATACTATATCGTGATATTATTGATGGATTTACAATAAACACACATGCGCCAAGATGATATTACCAAATGACGTGGAATCCTGAAGGAATCGTCACTCAAAGTTGTAAGGGTAGTCATTGGTCTCTAAAGAACTTGTATAACCCCCACCTTAGGTATATCAAACCTAAGATTGTTGTTGTTTTAACTCGCCTTCAAATAAGCAAGGTGGTGGAACCACAGAATGTTGACTCGAGTAGCTCCACCTTTAGTATATAAAACCAAAGATTGTTGTTGTTTCGATTCGCTCCTTCACGCCAATGGCAAGGAATGGCCACACAAGTGTGATGGAAATCACTTGATAAACCAGTTTGATCCCTAAGATATGACACACCAAGAAAGATCGAAAAGTTCACAAAGAACAAAAGAGAATCACACTCAAATTTATTGATAAAAAGTTGGATCCCCACAAATGAGGATTACATGAGTTTATAAAGAAAAGAAAATGATTCTCTAGATTCATCTAGACTTATTGAATGTCTTTAAGATGAAGAGTAAAGACTACTAAGTAAATGTCACAATTTATTATGACTTGAATGAGAAGGACTCTTGAACTTTTGTGATGCAAAATTTCTTTTAGTCTTCCAAATTCATCATTATTCATGGATTGAACTTTAAGACTTGCTTTAGGACTTTTCTTGGACTTGTAGAAGGCTCAAAGTGGGTTGGACTTGGCAAGTATAAAGTCCAATGGATTCCTTATGTTGTTTTTTGTCCAAAAGGCCTTGAATAAATCCACAAATGCTTTCCTTGATTTGTTTAGACTGTGATCTTGTTATTTGACCGGTTGGAATCTCCACAACTCTCTCGTGATCTTCATTGCTTAGCTCCAAGTTCTCCTTAACTTCATTGCTACTTTCCATGATCATATCAAAACCTTGTAGATGGATTGAATTTATGTATGATTTTTTGAATCAATGGAAATCTCCTTTCATCTTACTCTTCTTCTCAACTTTTATGTCATGAATTATTGATAAATGATTCTCAAATTCTTAGAGGGTTATGCTATGGGAAGCTATACATTAATCCTAGTGTACTTTAAGCTTCTATTGGAACCGAATCTGAATTCAATTATAGTTAGTTGAGTGAGATGTTGATAATATTTTATAGATTCTATTTTTTATATATTTTTATCTATAATTAGAATATCTTAAATTTTGAGAAAACTAAATATAAATTAAAATTGAACGTTCATATTCAAAAATTAATAAATTTTATGAGATATATTGTTAGTATCAACTAAATGTGATGGCTCCGATCAAAAAAAACTTAAATGTGATGGCTAAATTACTTTTAAAATTGAATGTTAGTATTTCAATGACATTTTTTATAAACATCGTCCGCACATATTACACAGGTACAAAACTAGTTTCTGTAAAACACTTCGTACATATTAATACGGCAAAATCTTTAATTTGGTATTAGTTTAGCTATTTTTGAAATTTTATCCACGTTTTTAACATGAACAGTAATAATGTGTGTCAATGTATTTAAATTGGTTTAGTTAACCGTAAGTTCTATATTAATTTAATAAATTTGTAATTCGGTATTAATTTAGCTATTCCACATAAATTCAATATTTTTTGACTTTTTTCTCCAAATAATATGTTACAAATATAAAAGTTGAAGTTTTAGTAATAATTAAACATAAATGATGCAATTAATAACTTGATGTTGATGTTGTACAGAGTATAGCACTTTCGTTGTAACTAAAAGTTATACCACCTAGTAATATATATATCAAAAAGAAAAAGTTAACTAAGAATTTTCCTATTGAATTTTCGTATTTTTATATTTTTCAGTTTAAGTATTAGGCTAACGCAGCTAGTGTAAAATTCGTGGAACAAGAGTACGTAGGTGTTAGATTGGGTCTCCACTCTAGCACTATACTAATATGACTTTAACTAATATTCAAAACCTAGTTTTAAAAAACACAGTCACATGTTTATAAATTATCCAAAAATAACAAACCTAATAAATATGAATATTTTAACACTTTTCTTACAATATTGAAAAGAAAAACAGTTAGTATTTTAAAGTATAGAAAAATAACGACTAAACCTCCAATTTACAAAAAAAAATTTAATTAAACACTCAATTTACAGAGCTCCAAATTAATTACCAAATTTTATAATTAATTTTTAAAATAAATCTCTAATTTTAAGTTGACCATTCAGTTTAGCTCTATTACTAACTTAACTAACGAAAAGGCTTAACCCCGTTTTTTTTTTGTCAATTGCAATTTATAAAAGGCTCTGAAAAAGCCAATTAAGAATTCTTACAATCAACTATAACCTGTCTCACGTACAAACCTCGCGAGTGAATCAGCCTTATAATTGAGAGAGCGTGGGATAATCGAGAGCGAAAAATATGTGAACAGTGCACGTAACTGAATGAAGTCCTCCTGTAGCGGAATGAAAGAAGGCCAATCCTCCAGCTTGGAAAAAACCTCAATCACAGTCTCGCAGTCCGTTGACATCTCGACCTCCAGTACTTGAATGGCAATCAGTGATTCCAAAGCCCATAAAACAGCTTCCACCTCTGCATGAAGTGCGGATAAGCTTCTGTTAATTCCTCGAGCACCCGAACAGCTACCCTCTACTGAATCTGGGAAACATAACCAGCCTAACCCCGTCTTTTCGGCCGTCGTCTTCCAGGAGGCATCCACCAAACATCGATAACCTGTGAAGCCTGAGTTGGTTGTAGTAGGGAAAATCCAACCGGATTTATGTGTCTCGGTAAAGCCCGTATGTCTGAACCACTGTATCGATGGCCGTAGCCGAATCGCTGACCATTCCCCATATTGCGCCATTGACCGAGAAATAATTCTAACAGGGTTGGGAGCGATGTTCGAAAAATAAAAGTCGTTCCTGGCTTTCCATATATTCCAGATTAGCCACGGGAAGTAGTGATGATTATCGCTTCCTGGTAAGCGCCAAAATAAGTAGTCCAAATTGTACCAAATTGATTCCCCCGGGAACAAATTTATTGCCGATGGGATATCTGAGAGCACCCACGTCTGTAGGGCCAATGGGCACTGAAAAAGAGCATGGTTAATCGTCTCAGTTTCTGCCCCACACTGTGTGCAATCACGCGGACATTTAACTCCTCGATGCTGAAGATTCTGGTTTACAAGCACGTTACCTGATAGAATCTGCCACAAGAAATGCTGAATCTTATTCGGTGTATTAATTTTCCACAACTTGGCGTATAGAGCCTCAAAATTTGGTCTTATTGTTCCGACCTCGAATGACGACATAGTCTCCTCCGCTAGATACCCGGACTTAACCGAATACCGCCAGTTTTGGTAAAATGCCAACTCCAAGAATCAGGTCGTTGTCGTCGGGATAAGTGAATGCCCAATATCAATTGGGCATCTACAGGATCAAAATATTGGCGAACCAATATCTCTTTCCAAGAACCCGTCCGGTGGTCAATAAATTTGTCCACTGTAAGGTTAGGGTATAAAGAGATCGGTTGTCGTATCGCCGATCGGGGTATGGTATCTGAATCCATGGGTCATCCCAAACCTGTATCGTTTTCCCATCCCCTATTCTTCTAATCGCTCCTTTTAAGGTCAGAGGTCGTGCAGATAGTATACTCCGCCAGCCATATGAGGAATTAGGTCTCAATTTTGCCAACATTGAACATGAATTATGAAAATATCGTCCTCTCAGAATCTTAGTCAATAGTGAATCTGGAGAATCCAAGAGACGCCATAATTGTTTAGCTAGTAAAGCATAATTAAAGTCCTCCAGTATCCGAAAACATAATCCTCCATCGACCTTCGGTCTACAGACCGTCTCCCATTTCTGCCAGTGGATCCCTCTCGAAGAATCTGACTTCGACCACCAAAAGTCCGCTATCGCAGTATTTATGTTTTTGACCACCGTTTTTGGTAGTCTATAACAAGACATTACATAAGTGGGCAGAGCTGTCAGAACAGATTTTATCAAAACCTCCTTGCCTGCACGTGAAAGAAACTTTGATGACCAACTATGGATTCTATCTTTTAGTCTCTCTTTAACAAATGCAAAAACCTTAGTCTTCGCTCCTCCAATATTCTCAGGTAATCCTAAATATGATACTTCTCCCCCTTCATTATGTATCCCAAGTATCCGGTGTAAGTCCCTTCGAGCTTCTAGGGTTAAACCTTTACCAAATTGGATTGAGGACTTCATAAATTTTATCTGTTGTCCCGATATTTGTTCGTACTCTCTTAGTATCCGCAGTATCTGCTGCGATTCCTCGCTAGATGCTTTACAAAAAAAAAGACTATCATTCGCGAATAACAAATGAGTCATCGCAGGACTTTCCCCAGCTATTGAAATACCTGTCAACAATCCATGATGCTCAGCATCCCTTAGTTTGGATATCAGTACCTCTGTGCAGAGAATAAAAATGTAGGGCGATATAGGATCGCCCTGCCGAAGCCCACGCTTTGGTTTAACCTGGCCTCTAGGCACCCCATTTACTAATATCGAGTACTCCACACTAGTGATACAGTACATAATGCAGGAAATCCACTGCTCACAAAATCCCAACTTGCGTAACAAGATGTTGACAAAGCTCCATTCGACTCGATCATAAGCTTTGCTCATATCCGTCTTGATCGCCATATATCCGCTCCTGACCGACACATTTGTCCGCAGTGCGTAAAACATTTCTTGTGCAATCAAAATATTATCTGAAATATTCCAGCCAGGAATAAAAGCAGATTGTGTTACAGATACTAGTTTCGGTAGAACCCGACATAGTCGTACGCACATCACTTTAGAAATGATCTTGTATACAACATTACACAGGCTAATTGGACGCAATTCCAACATTCTCGTTGGCCGTGCAACTTTTGGAATCAGACATATGTTCGTTTGATTCAAGACCTGCTCAAAAGAGGTAGTGGCCAAAAAGTTATTGAACAGCGCCACCAAATCCTCCTTCACCGTTTTCGAGGCTTCTTGGAAAAATAGTGTTGTCATCCCATCTGGCCCTGGGGCTTTATTTAGGCTCATAGAGAACAATGCAGTGCGAACTTCCTCATGAGTTGCTATTCGCATCAACATCTGATTATCAGAGACAGTAATCCTGGATTCTAACTCATCCAAAGACTCGGTTGAGTCCCCCATTACTCGTAAACAGTTTCGAAAAGTAATATGTTGCTTCTCGCAAAATCTCTTCCTCTTTATTAACCCAGGCATTAGTGTCAGTATATAGACCGACAATCCTATTACGAGCTCGTCGCTGCTTAGTTTGAGCATGGAAGAAACTCGTGTTTTCATCACCCTCTTTCAACCACTGAGTTCGACTCTTTTGTTTCCAATAAATCTCTTCCTCCACGTAGGCACATCAGAGATCTAGATTCTTTTGAAAGATTAAATCTGAGTTTGTTGTGCCAATGCTCTTTAGATCCTCCAATTCCTTTTTCAGACGTGTGATAATCTGTCTTCCAGGTTCAATGGTAGTGTGTCTCCATCGTGAAATTGCACGGCGGCAACCCTTCAATTTGTCTACTAGAGTTAAATATCTCGACGCATGTGGCCTGCTCCAACTATATTCAATTGTTTCCCGTAGGCCATCTTTCCCAACCCAACGTCCATCAAAAATAAATTGTCGTTTCTTCGCAAAAGTACTTGCCAAAAAACGTCCTAAGATCGGCCTATGATCAGAACCTATCATATGTAAATACTCAACTTCGGAGTTAGGAAATAGCTCATGCCATTCCGCATTCCCAAACGATTTGTCGAGAATGCATCGCACTATACCATTTTGTCGTACCCCTCGCCAAGACCAGACATTTCCTTTTTTAGGAAAATCAATTAGGCCACAATCATGTAACATCTGATTATAAGATACAAACTGTGATAAGGGTCTCATAGATCCACCCAGCTTCTCGTGATTACCGCTGAGCTCGTTAAAATCCCCCATAAACAACCAGGGCTCTCGCCGCTGAATACCTATTCTAGTTAACCGTTCCCACACATAATCACGTCTGTGTTGTATTGGTTCACCATAGAGAAATGTAATATGTGTTGTTACACCTTTCAAATTTGTAGTTATGTCTATCATGTTTTTATCTTTATAATTAATGATGACATTGGAATAAGCCCTGTATAACAAAGCCAGACCACCACTCGTACCTAATGGTTCCACCGTAGTTAATAAATCATAACCAAGATGTCGTTGAATTTTTTCCATAAATAAATAATTATTCTTTGTTTCTGAAAGAAATAGAAATTCAGGCTTATAACATTTCCAGATGTCTCTTAAATAACCAATTGTAATCTTGCTGCCAATTCCTTGACAGTTCCAACATAAAACACTAATCATAAAATTTAAAACCTCATCGGACTCTTGTCCTTTTCTTTGGTTGCTCCCTCTTTCGCCACATTCTGCTTAGGTGTCTTTCTGGGACACATCCCTTTCATCGCCATTGCCTTCTTAAAACTAACACCCCTTATGGGCGTATTAGTCCGAGAAGTTACCTTACTTGTGCTCACCGGCAGCCTTAATTG